>OY776290.1:5918012-6160527 GCA_963675345.1 Trididemnum clinides
TTTATCTAAGCTTATAATTGACAAACTATTCTGCAGGTCAATGTCTTCCAGTGCTTTGTAAATAGCTTTATCAGTTGTTACGCCTTGCTGCCTTCTACACTTAAATGCGACAAATGCAAATTAATGGGTTCGCCTACAACGACATAATGCTCTTCAAGTTCAATTTTTGAATAAGACTTAGAATCACTGCTTTCGATAGTAGACGAAGTAGCGTTTTTTTCGGCCATCAACATAGACTGCAAGAACAATTGCGAAATTGCATTCTTTATCTTTGCGAGTTTTTGCCAGCATTTTTGACGCGTTTTGACGCGCGATGATAATAACGTTGACCACGTTATTATCATCAATTACTGCAAAATCTTTTCAAACTGCTGTCGCAATTTCAGCTCCTGCGTAGTCGGGAACATCCATACGTTTGTACATTAATGATAGGTTGGTAAAGTCTTGTGGGTTTCGTATGTTTGATTGTTTGGCTGGTGAGGAGGACTCTGTGGAGTCGAAAGTTGAAGCGGAGTCGATAAATTTATGCAGAACAGTTTCCACATCTCACGTTGATGTAGATGGCTGACTATAATTATCTTTGGTTATTATCTCTGATTTACTCTGTAAATATATTTCAAATTAGATTGTCTCTATCCCTCAACTCTACAATACCGTTTTTTCATTCTCGGACCATGTTGACAATGATAAAAGTTACAGTCGGCTTCATTATATGCTATTTGCAAATTTTTCCATCTTTTTCTTTCTTGTTGGTTTTTGCAAAAACATAGTATAATTGACCAATACTTTTTGTGAATTCCTCTATTCTCTTTTAAAATGCAGTTTCTTTTTTAAAAGTAGGGTAATGCTCAACTCCTTTAAATTCTTTGCCAAGATTGGAAATTCTTGGTAAAATTGCTTGTTGTGAAATTGGATTAACGTTGGTCTGAATGCATGCTGTGAAAAGCTTTTTTGATACGATTTATCCAGCATCTTTGCAAGGCCAACTTTCCTCATGCAGCAATCTTTGCAAAGTGTTCCGTTTTGTGAGCAATCGCAAAGAAAATGGTCACTACTTTCGAATTTGTGCCAGAGCTCCAAAGTAAAAGTCCTAGTTATAATGGTTACTTTTGCCAGCATAGTTAATTAGTTATCAATATATTGATCACCAAATATCTTTGATCAAATACGAAAGTTAATAAGAATACCTATAGCTAGCTACAGTAAGTCTAAAAATGTAGGGTGTACATGTTAAATAGTGCAGTGTCCTTTCCAATAACTTATTAAGTTTATTCCAAACTATACTGTAAATAGGCTTTCAACCATTGCAATGTCATCTTAGTTGTATCATAACATTAATTTCATACTTAATTAATAGATTAATGTCATAGATAAATATTTTTCGACGTTCGATACTCTTGTTTACAAGTAATAATCCAACCAATTGCTGAAATTTAGTATTCTAGTCTTTGACGAGCATTGGCTGTGATTCTGCGTTGCCTATACGCAAACAAATACGGAAATGACATTTTTCTGTTTCGTTAAATTTTAGCAAATATAAAAGATAAAAAATTCTCTTAAAACAAATACAAAAATATGTCCTCTGAATCTTTTAAACCATGAACTAGCTTTCTAGTACCAGCAGAAGTGGAGATGCAGCAATTTTGACAAAATTGGCCTCTGGCAACCATTGACCCTGGTAGTAGCGTCAATTACCGGGAAGAAGAACCAAAATTGCTATTGGATTGTATTCAAGCTCAAAGTCAAGTGATGCAAGACCTAAATCAAGATTCAAAACATTAAGTAAAATTCATTCCACTTTCTGTCTAATAACAATTAATATAGGAAAACAGTAATCATACCCTAGCAGAATAGTTTATCCAAGCGACTTTACTCCATATCAGTAAATGTTGAAAAAGTCTGCTATTATTTAATAGTGATAAAGTCAGCTTAGACATTTATTTGTCATAAGAAAAATTAATTTCGCTAACTCATCCTCAGTTTCTGCAAAAAAATAAAAATCGCACAAAAAGTATTAAATAGTTTTTCAAACAAATAAAGATAACTTACTAATGGTAAAAACACATGTATGAAAACAGCATAGACCCTCAATTTTTACAATTCAAGGCAAAATAACTGCAAAGAGTAGGTACAAATTTTTTTTTAAAAGAGAACTAGAAAGCCTACCGTGAGCATGAAAGACCAAAAAATAAATCATGGCTACAATACTAAACAAACTACAAAGGCAAGACCCAAGGAAAATATATAATCCGGGAGAAAAAACGAGAAAATAGGGTAGTCCTAATCCAAGACTACTAATGAAACAATCGCTGTAAAAACTATATACCAGGCAAAAACACCACAAGATTAAAAAAGAAATAAAATATCCAACAACAACAAACAAAGTTGGACCTCGAAGATCGTTGCCAAGAATAAACCCGAATCTACTCCAGTTTCTAGTAAACACACAAGTAAAAAGTACTTACGTGAAGAAACTCAAATAAGTCTAATCATAAAACTTAAGGTCCAACTGAAAAAAACGTTAACACAACTCAAAACTCAAATTACAGGGAAAAAAAGGCTGTACTAAGATACAAAAATCCTCAAAACTTTACAAGAAGCAAAAATATTAATCTGCACGGGGTCTACAATAATAAACAGCTATCAAAACTACAGACCATAAAAACTAGTTTTTATGAGTCGAAGCTAGTTTTTATGGTCTGTAGTTTTGGATATTTTGAAAATGTTTTGAAAGTGACTCGGAATATTTTTGAGAATTTAACTTTTGTAATTGTGTTGGAAAAAATTTTGGGAGTTTTCGGCTAATCTTGGGATCTTTAATGTCGAATTTTGCAAAAAAGAGCTTTTTAATTTGGAGATGCACTCCAAGAAGTAGCGCTGATGGATGATTTTTTTCGAGATCAACCCAAATTCGTTAAAAATTTTGGACATTCTTTGGAATATGTCTTCATTTTATTTGAGTTGGAACCGAAATTCACCATGCGCCAAAGAATATCGGAATCTTGGAATTTTTACCCAAAAATTACCGCTTTGAGGATTTTTTTTGAGCCGTATTTGGAATTTTTTAACATCTTGAGATGGCAACTATGGTCTGCACTCAATATTCAAATGCCGACATTTGATCAGAAACGGGGCGGCACATATTGCTTTCGCACAGGACGGCCAAAACCCATGCTACTTCACCTTCTGTACCGTTCCGATTTTCGAACCACGAACTTATACACTTCGGAATCATCGTTTATAGTTTTTGCCCAACGTCAATCTTACCTTATTAAGCATATTATTCAGCATTTCGATTCTTGTAATAACGAGAATTCTCTTCGTAAATAATCAAAATTTGACGTCAATCATGCTATGACGTACTTAAAAATGTTAAGAAAATGTCACCAGCAACATTCATGACGCTAACAATATTGGATTGTTACAATTAAGAGCAAATTTGCAAAGTCTGCAAATACAATCGTGCGAAAATCACGTGATAAAAACCATCAACTACTGCATAGCGTTGCGGTAGTGGACGCATGATTGATCATATTCGTCAAATTTAAAATAAACACAATACCGGCTACCGGTAATTAACAGAGGTAGGATATTAAAGCAACCTTTCTACGAAGTCGTTAAACATGAAAGGTGAAACCACTGCATGTTTGTGTGCACAGTGTCATTGTGACAAAACATCCGGTTACGATAGAATTAAAAATCTGCAGCCTCTTGATTCGTGCTTTGCTGTGCTAAAATAATAAGCTGTAGGGAATGGAAGAATTTTATTCTGAAAGTGACTAAAACTGTTGATTTCCTCGGAAATCCGTAAATTTGTACATCGGTAGTTTAATTGTCTTTGTTTTGTGGTCATTTTGTAGTGCTGAGACAGAATTTCAGTTTTTGATTGGGAGAAAAATATTCGAGAAAGGCGAAACAGTTTTGAGTGGAAATTCAACTCCTTTTGTTCTTTTATTCTTGAGTTGCTGGAAGTTAGTCAAGCAGCCAATCGAAAATACCACTATTGACTGTTTCCCAAGAGCATTCTCCTTTGTTTGTGGCACCAGACCGAGTTCATGACTGGTTCCAACTGCTGCAGATTTTCGGCTCAAGCGCGTGCAAATATATGTTTCTTTATTTAAGTTTTCAGCAAATTTAGATGTCTATATCAATTGTTTTGTATGACAAAAATTTTTAAAACCCATTGGTTGGGCTAAAGATAAGCCAACATATAGACAAAGTTACTTTTATGAGCTCAAAATTTTACGTAAGGCAACAGTAAATATAAAAGTAATTTTTAATGACAACATAGTTTGGGGACAAATTTGGCAAAAATGGAGATTGCCCCCAAATCTTTATGTGGTTACATGCCCGGCCTAAGCGCCCATTGAATAATGCCAAAAACTTCCTATTGTCTTTGTATGTTAAGTTTAGAAAAATGCTCGCTGGGTGGAGCTACAGCGCTGCAGAAGGCAGAAAAATTAGCCAGTTGGCGTCACGCATCAATGACTTCAGCCCAGCAGCTGGTAACGAAAACAAACGCGGCAACAATTTCGTCACACGAAAGTGATGGATTTAACCAGGGTTTCTCTTCAGGACTATAACTGGAAATTTGATCGTGGCATCAATTAAGCGACCAAAGTCCAAATCCGTACTACGCAAGCAGCTGAATTCACATTAAGTAAAAGTAGTTTGAAACATTTAGATAATATTAAATTTAAGCTCTGGGCTTCGTGAGATTTGTAATTTACTGGATAAGGGAAAAATTGGTCTGAGGTGCCTAAATATCATTAAGTCAAAAGCAACCACTTTTTGTTCAACATTTAAACAGGGCTTCAAAAAATTATTACTGTACTAGGCATCAAGTTAAACTCGCACTTTTTCAGTTTAATATCAAGGCATATACGCTGTGGGAAATCGAGTCTTTGCATATATTCGGAGCAGGCTACTCATTTGGCTCCACGGCTCATCCAATTTTTTGAAACATAATCCGCTTACTGGGTCGTATTCTGAATAGCTCTGAGGAATAGAAGTGATGTGACACTCCGCACTATAATTACATTTTCAGACTGAAATGATGCTAAGGTTCTATTGTTTTTGTTTTCTTGATTTTTCCTTGGCTTACATTTACAGTATTAATTAAGTAGTTTATCGTGGGGAAGCCATTTTTCCTAAATGGCGTTTGATCTACAGAAAAATATATTTTAGGCAACGCATGGAAAAAGGATATTATGCAGTTGCTTCAAAAGAGTATAGCTTTGCGCCTGCACTTCCTGCTGACATTTCACAAAATGTGAAGTAGGCCCAACTATACAGTATTTCGATCAAAATTTAAACTACTTTACCGGAAGCATTTTTGTGTCGTTTGAATATCAACTGCTAATAAAGGCAAGCTCTATTCAGTTTGATGTACCAGGAAATATCATTAATGTCAGGATGCTCAGAGTAATCGTTAAATGGTTTATTTTGAGTAGATATTATTGACCACTTCACAGTAAATTCCAGTTGATTTTTTTGCAGGCAGTTTAACCGGTAATTAGGCTACTCAAGAAACACATTTTTGTAAAAAATATTTCCCAAAAATTGTGTTTTAAATGCAGTGCCGCATGCCAAAAACACAAACAGCGTTGTTGAATGCAGTAAATAAGCAAATTCTGCAAGGCTCTCGGAAACTACCTGCAATTGGTGCCGGAAGTTTTGGATAGTCCTTAATGGGTGTGACGTAAATCTAATGAGAAATAGCATTTATTTCAAATCGATTGTCAAATTATTCATCCGAAAACAATGCAGTAATTTATGCTGATGTCATTGGTCAAAGACCTGCCCGACCCTTATTTCTTACTTAGCAATATGTTTTATTCAACAAGCACTGCAAAACAATTTAAACCCTTTGGCACTTTAATCACAAAAATCAGGCGGGTTGTTGGGGAAAGATCTTGGCTGTTTTCCTTGTATTCTATTTTAAAACTTTCTATCCTTTTCTTTCACAATTCCCCATCAAATCGATTCCTGCGCAGCCTCGGAATTTTTAAAGATAAAAATAGAGCCAGCACTTCAATTGTTTATTGAACACTTAGCGCTGATATATTCTAGAAAGTATTTTCGGTGACGCGGTAGCCGATCAATTACGTCAATTGGTTTGTATGAAGAGACGTAGTAAGATTTTTATCAATTCAATTTTGATCAGCGAACAGCAATTCAAGAGTAGGGCACAATGTGTGTAATATGAAGCCTATTTTTGTTGCGACATAAAAAGAAATCATTCGACCGGTGAATACTTGTTATTGATAATAGAAATGCCATGGTGCCCTACCGTGATGTCACAACAAATAAACCGACCAGCTTGATATAGCAAATCAAATATTTCGAATGTTTGAACTTGATACGAGGCTCTTAGGCAATCGGCTCCATTCCTATTGATTGTTCAATATTCCGTTATGATTTTGTTTTTGGCGTCATATTATAAATGAGTGCTTTTGACAGATTCAGAAAAAAATGTGCAATGACGTCAATATAAAAGTTTTGACAATTGGTTGGGATTTTGTTCGAAAATTAGTTTAATCAGCTGTCAATCAATATGATACATTAACAAAAAAGCGAGAAAATTGGCTCAACTCTGCCAACTGCGTGATGCAAAGCTGGCCGAACCACGTGGCTGACTGTCTTGTGACTGAGAGAGGGTTGGACTCGAATTTTTCGTCATTTAAATGCACGGCTTGTCATATGACGGCTCAGTCGCCGCAAGATGGTCACGTGATTGGGTCACTTGATGCTCGATCATTGCAAGAGGCTTGTGTGCTCAGAAACCCATGCTTTTCTCGTTTGCTGATCAGTCCATTGTGGGTAGATTTAGCGTTTTCCGAGAATATCCATGTCACCAACAGCTAACTTTCATCTCGCCATTGTTGACAAGATATCAAAAAATTTGCGTTGGCACTCTTAGGATTCGATGTAAGCTAGCCGGCTATAAACATCAGTAATGACAATACACAATTTTTTCAAAGGACAAGACTTAAGATTTTTTAACTTTTAACTGCTGAACTTAGTTACTTAGTGCGTTATTTCGGACGGGTAAAAGGTAGGGGCGTCCGCCAAAACTTTTCTCCGGGGGCCAAATTTGCAAAATTTTTCCTAATTTATCATGTTCTTACCTACGATTAGAAAAGACGGGGGCAAGATTTGAAATCATGAAAAATCTTTACATAAATCAAAAACGAGAGTTGGAAAATTTTAATAAATCCAATATTCTCCCTAGTTTTCAAAATCTCCCCCCACCCGCAGACGCCCATCAAGGTATTTTCGGAAGAAAAATTTTATGGGTCCCCCTCCCAAAACTGTTTCGAAAAAATCTTTGCATTGGGGGATCGTCCAAATTGCCCCCCTTACATTAGGGTTTGATATTTACTGAAGCGCCAGTCAACATCAACTTTTGTAGAGTTGTGTTTTTCATCAACGGAGATAAAATCTTTGCAATAATATTTGTGTTGATGTTTTTTGAATGTTTCAGGATTTTGAAGTTGTTTTAGTTGGCTACGATGTGGCAGCGAACAAGCAAAGCACTTCTATCTGCGCTTAAAAAGGAAGCCGTGGTTTTGAGCAGCAAATCAGCAGGAAAAACGTGTTGTTACTCATCGGTAGTTTCACAAACAGGTGCCATACGAGTAGGCCGAGAGCATGGCTGCTGAGCCAAAAGTGGTGTATGCTTGTGGTCGCCATCTTGAATGTGGCATTGTACAGCTGACTGCAAAACAACAAAAGTGTATTTATCGAAAAGAATATGCGTTGTTTTGAACTCAATCGATCGTTAATTCTCGCGCAAAGTGCGCTGGCAGTTGCGGAAGTTGGGGCTTGGTAAACAACACTTTGTTTGCTTCTTGGTCGCGTAGCAAGGTAGCAGCGAATTGAAGCTCTGTGGATTGCTTTGGATTCGGCTCGTGGTAAAGTTCAACTAGAATGTGATTATTGACAGAGATATTTCGATCGAGTCCACTTGAACGACCGAAGTCCGGCTTTCTATTGTACTTCATTACCTCGCATTGTCGCAACGTGCTAACAACAGAGCATAGCCCTTGTTGTGTTCTATGTTACGAAAAGCCATGTCGATCATCTGTGGTAGCTAACGTGCGCACCTCTCATAGGCAGAAATAACGTGATATCTATTCATGATATCAAACACACCTCATCATATCACGTTTGTGAAGTTTGGTCGCTTGAGAATATTCAAGAATACTACTTAGCACAGGCAGATGAAACAAAAACCACGTTCGCTCCTCTCTTTATTGCTGCGTCATGTACAACTGGTTATGTTTGTCTTCTAGTCACGTGAATACCTTTCGTTGCTTGCGCGCGCGACTTCTGTCAACCGTCTTCAGTATTGCCAAATTGCGGGTGCTGGGCATTTTCCCTAATACCTCGTTAAGGGAGGGGGCAGGGGGCGTTTAATCTCCTGCAATTCTTACAAACTTTCTTTTTCAGTATTGCCTCATTCCTACCCACAGCCTAGCCGTTCAAAAATCCCTTCCATCAAATAACCAACTCCAATCGCCGTAGTCAGTCGTCGCCGGCATCTTACGTAACACAATTAATTTCCCAAAATTACTCCAACATTAAACCCGTGCTAGTCTTAAACCAGTGACCTTTCGATTACCTTAGCATCAGCTTCATCACGATGATTCGACGCACAGCCAAGTTTGGTGAGCAACTTACGTAACTTAGATAACCATAGCGACTAATTGTTACGTAAGATGCCGGTTTTCGATTATAAAACGCTATTACAAAACGGGAGTACTTCATTACCTCGGTTATAAAAAAAATTATGTAAGTATTGAAATGCAATATTCAAGCGAAACCAAGAGAATTTGCGTGGCAATTAAAAACTTGCATAATTATTTCAAACACAGTTTTACATAACTTTTTAAAAGAATTGAAAACAAATCCTCCTTTCCCTTGCTCCAAAGTTTAGCATGTTGATGACGTTGAGATCTCTAAAGTGTAGCAAGGCTTCTATATTATCCTTGAGCACGAAGCTACGTATAAGAATAATTTTCGGGGATTTTTCACATGTTAGAAACAAAAAATAATAACTATCGTCTTTAAGCACTCTGAAGAAACAAGATTCACGCTCATTTAAAAAAAAACAACATCTCTCCCACCCCCAACCCACCTCCTAAATAGCTCTTGCTTTTGTTGTTTTTGCCATTGCTCGTTATTCTCGTTTTTATTGTGCAACGAAATAAACTGTTTGATCAATATTGTGCTGTAAAATTCGTAAAAATAAAAAGCACTCTTGCGGGAAATTGTCGCTACATACGGGGATGCGTGATGGAGTTATTTTGCAAAAACTTTTCTTAGAATTTAAAAGCTAAAACTTTAGCGTAACATTTCAGATGAAAACGATTTTTGCAAGACCTCAAAACCAGCAAACATATTCTCGCATTCCCCATCCCAACTTTCACGTTTCAACCTACAAAATGTTTGTCGAAAAAGTTTATTCATTTACAAGCAACAATTCTACAAATCCAAAAATTTAAATTTTAAACATTTCAGAAGATTTTTTTGTCATTTTAAACACACAAAATTGTCTTATTAAGTCACAATTAGTATTGCTATCAAAACAGCGAAACAAAAAAGAAAATGAAACGGTAAGTTGCAAAAGTTTATTTTCATTCTACATAATTCAATATATTTTTAGAAATATTTACAGATTATATCAAAATCACAACAGAAAAAATTGTCGCTAAAAATGGTTCTGAAAACCGGAAATATTGTTGGCTTATTCAACACCTGGATCAACAAATGTCTAAAAGAGAAACTGGTTTTTCTGTTAGCAAGAAAGTGGTAAACTTTGCCCGATGCAAAATACTAAGCCTAGTGTTTATTAAAGACGCACGCGATATTGAATGCGAAAAACTCTTTGCAGAGTGGCAGGCCAGAGTCGATAGCCTTCCAGTCAGTAGTCTACTGCGACGGTTCTACACCTCAGGGGTTTGGAGAGCAAAATGTCAAAAAACTGTGAAATTCCGAAAGCGGGGCTACTTTACGGAAATTTTAAGGAGTCTGAAAGGGCTTGGTCCGTATAAATGCAAACGTTGGCAGAACACTTAGTTGATTCAAAACCGGCACTGTGAAAAAAGTTTGTGGTTTGAAATGTGACGATGACGAAATCTTAATTCTCAACCGAGCAAACAGAAAAGTTTTTGCTGCTTCTATGGTACTCTAATATAATTTTGGAAAAACCTGTTTTGCTGTATGTCTTGCGACGGCGTTGTCATCAGTACGGTATCGCCTCTTCCAATTTGATGCCGCTGCTGATAAGAGTGTCTCGAAAAGTGGTCGACAAAGCAGCTTTTCTCAAAGCTACATTAAAAAGAAAACTATAAAAGAATGTCTGAAGACGACATTCTTCGTCTTAATTTGATCTGACTGTTCAATTCCCTATCTCACTCTTTTTATGCTTATTTTACGCAATACACGAATAGATGTAGAAAGGAGGACCCCAAGGTCTTCATTAAAAGATGATGATAGTCCCGATGAAGAGTTGAACAACTAATGTGCCACCATCATAATGCAGCAGCCGTAAAACTGTCTTCAGGTGGGATTCGAATTCCTTCTTGCTGGGAACGCCGCTTTAACCTGCCAGCTCCCAATTCCAGCAAATTTTCGGTGCGAATTTCAGTAGTGCCGTCACTAGGGGGGGAAGCACTGCATAAGATGGTGGCACTCAAGCAGGGGTGTCAGCCTACGGCCTGCGAAGCAAAATCATCCGGCCCGCAAACCGACCTAAACGGTCTGTCCTTTGATTCTTTGTTGATCTGTCACGGAATTGTGCTTAATTTGAATAATGTGCTTGTTTGTAAAAGCCGTGGCTGGTTACGAGTGAAGGCGTCAGAATTTACAGAGCCTTTTTCTTGATACGTTTTGAACTTACATTGCTAAAAGTAGGATCTCGGAAAAAAGAAAACAAAAAAAAAGCTTTTCAAAGGAGTTGCGGCATGAATGTTTACTTCGAAATTACAGATCTTCAAAAGAAAAGGTTGCCGTGTTGTATTGGTTGAAACGTCGCCTTGACACAGACGGCATAAAGTTGATGGGCACATGATATTGAATAGGTAATCCGGCCGACCGAGATCTCGCAAAGTGAATTTTGGTCTACTGCCGCTATAAGATTGTCGGCCCTGCTACGAAAACTCGTTTCTAAAACAAAAAAAAATGGGGCGTAACCTTTCAAGTAATTGATATAAGCTAAGCGTATAAATTTTTTGAAATTCGGTCTCGCGCTTTGCCACGATAGGCACAGGTTCTTATGACAAGCAGCTTCTAATGTTACACAGCATCACAAAAATTACGAGAATTTAAATTTTTTGCGATTAGAAAATAGTGGAATTTTTTATCAACTACTTTTATTGAGATTCAAATTTTTATGTTAATTTACTCTTAATTAAATTCTGAAAGGATTTATGAGAGCAGTCACAAATGATTTTTGGGTCTTGTAATTTTGTGTTTATTGTTGGGGCTTATTAGATTACGTACTGTATTTTTAAAACTTGCAATAAGATGATAGTGCTATTTCAAAATTTAATAAAACAAAACTCAATTGTTTTACTTGTATTGGGACGTAATAGAAGCTTTTATTAATTGTTAAAAATATTGTTGACAAGTGTATTGTAAGTATCAATCATTTCTTTATTGGATGGTTAGGATTTTTAATTAATATTTTTGATTTTTTTCATTCATGGCATGAATTTTTGATTCGTGACGTACAGAATGAAGTTTGTGACGTATTCGAAGCTTGAGCTTCATTGTCTAACGTTGGTAAAAGTGCTTGTACATATCCGCTAGAAGTTGAAATCACTATCAGCTGTCTTATAATATCTCATTCGTGATTTGTGCGAACGTGTAGGGCAGCCTTCAATACACATGCCACTTACCGCATGCTTACATTTTTCCACCGTACAGAGGCACAGACTATTCTAAGAACCATTTTCTTCTAAATCAACACTAACACTCACCGACAAAAAGTCCGTGGTCTGATAGGCAGGGCGAATGATAGGATTGGTCCACATGCAGTGGGATGGATCACCACAGGGTGACCCACAAAACACAGAAAATTTGAGATTTGTTTTGTCGTGTTTTACTGGGCTAGGGTTTCATAAAGCAACAGCAGTTATTTAATTTTGAACGTAAGGTGATTGCTCCCTTAAGAAAAAAACATCCATCTTCAGAACTGAAGAAGTTTTACATCACGTCAAAGTTTGCTTTTGCTTTGTTTTGAATAAACTGTACGAAACTACCTGTTTTTTGTGGTGTGCTCTATAGTTCATACGATATCAGACCACAGCCAACAAACCTGACATTTTGATGAAAGCTTCAGTACATCAAGATTCTCAATTTAAAGCAATATCAAGCATACTGCAAATCAATAATTGTTTGAAAGCTATAACAGCACGTATGGTATAGCCAACAAACCTAGGTGTGCATTCCTCAAATCTTTGAATAAATTGATGATTTTTTTGTGTAACATACCTGCCAATTATCGAGGTCAAAGCAAGACATAACGAAATCAATTTGACTCATCCAGTACAAACCCAGATAATCTCAAATATAAATAGCAAATTATTATATTTATCTGTTTATGAAATCATATCTGTGATGAAAGTAGACTGAATGCTTAATGGTAACAATAACCTGCCGTGATGCGATAAGCAACTTCAAAATAACATTTTTAACTCAGCCAACTCCATATCACTAACATGTCATACCAAAAACTGTATAAAAGGACATTCTCAGTTCAACTTCTGCGAATGATATTCACCTAACGGGTGTGATTGAGAGGCCTTATTTGGGGTGACCATCTTTGCAGCAGCATGTCTACAGCAGCCAACATGAGCAAAGGTTGCATGGAAGGATAACCGCAGATTACTATAAGAAAATGGGAAGTTTTGTATCTACCGTGTTGCAGTTTTTATAATATTCTTTTAAAATTTTTGACACTTTTTCACAAATGACTTGTCACCATAGCGTGCAAAGCAAATCACAGATAAGATTGCAAACATATTTATTTGTAATGCATTAGCAATTATATCTGCGATTTGCTTTGCAAAGCTGTAGTTTAAACAGTCTCTTGGCTGAAGGTTTACTACTCATTATCAATCAACCAATCAGAATGAATCATGTTTTCACAACAATGAAACTTTTCAAAATGTTAATGTGTGCTGCGGTGCCAGTAAAAGTTATTGAAAAGCAAAAAAAGACATTTTGAAAGACACTACTGACTTTGTCATACATTGTTGTTTTTGTTTTGTTGGAGATGGAACTGATTCAACTCATTGACAACTAGGAGGATGAGAAGTTTGACAGACTGTGAAATGAGCTTGTTATATTTGGGTCAGCAGTCGCAACCTTGCTTTACATGACCTCAAGTTTCGGATTCAAATTTGGGCCTGCGATTCAGCAAACAGCGTTTCCGACGTTACTCTTGTTTCACTGCAAGTTCAGCCTCTTGCGTCAGACTACAATGTGCAATCTTGTTGCAGTTTTTTACTTCCCTTTGGGGCAGGCTGGCTGGTCATTTCTATAATCATAACAATTGCTCGTACAAAACTGAGAGAAAACCATGCATGACAATTTTCAAAAGCCTGCATGCAATAGATGCAAATGCTTGCACGTAGGTGCTTAGCAGTTTGCAGGCAAGATCAATAGGTGCATCACCAAAATGTTAAACTCTTTGCGAACTACAGATTTCATGCAAATAGAATACGAAGTTGGTGCTACCAAAAAAAAGAATGATAAGAGGGCGTATTGTTGCAAATCTGATGCAACTTGCGATTAAGTTTTGTTTTTGCCACGCGCACAATGCTGCAGCTGTAAGAACGGCGAGGTCGTTGATGATGAGCTATTAGTTTTGTTAAGTCATCGTTGCGTGGTAATCACGCCATACTTCTGCAATACAGAGCGTTGACAGGCCATGCTATTCAGAGGCACGACAAAGCTACTAAGCGAGCACATGGTTTTTCCCTCAAAGGTGGATTGCGACGTCACTGGCTTGCAGGAGCGTCGCCATGAAATTAGCGTTTTATTGCAAGTCATCGTAAACAAGTTAAGTTCACCGCATCAGGTTTGGTTTCACTGGAACTATTTACTTAAAAATACTGAACTTGTCGAAACACTGATCAAACTTTTGTTTTTCAGCGTCTTGAAAATTAAAAAAAAAATTATTTTTTTTGTCGTTATTGTGAACCTTTGAGAATGGATGCAACGCTCAATCTCCACTTTCTTCAGGTCCGGGCTACACGACTTCAACCGCAAGAATTGCACCAGAGGTGAAGAGCTGCACTAATTTGGTGACAACATTTCGTTGGTACCAAACTATCACGATCAACTTTCGATGCGGTGGAACCTCAAAATTTTTCTCACCAAACGTTAGAAACAAATCAGTATGTGGCAGCTTGATTTACCCTTTGAAGTTTACCTAGGAATATTGCTGGTTAGAAAAACAAGAATTAAAACTATTATGAGGAGTGATTCACAAAAAATTAAAAAATTTAATTCAATTGAAGTGGAATGCATCACCAGCGATAGAATTCCAGGCGATTTGAAGCAATTTCCACCACACTTCATCACACTGTTTGTTTCAACCACATCGGTTCGTAAGTCTTATTTTGATCAAGGGAAGTTTGCAGCGGAATTCACCCTAAGATCGACTAACAGCTCAATACTTCCACGTCATTGTAAACTATGCTGAATTGAAGCGATTGTTGCGCAAGAGCAAGAAATAAGTCACGTGACCCCGGTGTCTCGTGACATCGCGAATAGACTGAGTATATATAGCCTGCGCGCTTTGTTGCATCACCCATTTTAGCTATATCTATGTAAAGATACGTAGTGTTGCAGTTGCTGTATATTTTTACTTGAAAACTATGTGCCTCCTTGCACTTGCGTTCTAGGTAATCCTAGAACTGAAATGAAGATTTGCTGTGTTTGGAGGAAAAAATAAAATAAAATAAAAAACGAATTTTGAAAAAGACATTTTATGCTTACTGTTAAAGACAATTGTGATATTTTTTGCGTCTGCTGATTTGAAATGCTGATTCAAACTGAGAAGAATTCCTTGATGCTCCCGATACCCACATCTACTTGCGAGGAATGCGACGCTGCAGGAGCTCTTAGATGGGTATCAAGATAGACTGGATTTTGGAGATAAAACGGTCGATTATAAATGACGGTCGATTTTTTGCCTTTCCAACTTGATGACACAGTTTCTGATTTAATTGCCATCGGAAACAAAAGAGCAGCTGGACATTATGGCGAACAAGTTTGCTCTGATTCTTTACCTCAAGGACTCGCTAAGGCTGAAGAGAGGTACAACTTACTTTGCTGCACGCTCTGCTTAGAAAATTGAACCTTCTTCGACTAAAGCCAAAAAAGTAAGCATTTTTCAACTTCATTATTGATTTGTGAGATAATTTTTTGTCAATATTGTACATATTGCATTTTAAATTGTGAATATTAATCCAACTACCCCTAATCTTTTTATTATAAACGTTGCGAATTTAATATGAATTTTATCTCAAAATGTTAATAAAATATTTTGCACTGTCTCAGCTGTAAGCTACATACTGGTAAAAATTTACGTATTTGACCTTGCTCAGTTGTATGAAGTAAATTTACTGTTATAACAAATTGTAACCATTTGCTTTATTTATTTCAGAACCACTTCTGCTTCTATCATCAGCAGCTGTTCGGTTTAAAACAATCAAGAAAAGCAGGAACAAACCTGTGTTGGATTTTCTTGTTTTATGCAATTCTGGTGCCGCTTTATTGTGTTTGCAAAACAATATAACAATTTGTTATTATTTACCTTTGACCCAAGCAAACCTATCATTGTTATTTGGTTGCGATGGAAATTGACATCTTTAATAGTACTTAAGTGCTGATGCCAGCAATTTTTTGTTCGTTATTGCGTATTAGTGCCAATGTGTGACGTCATGTTCAAACTTGAAATACAATCGTTGTGAAAGTTGCTTGATTTTCTTGACACAAATATTTTTAAACAGCATAGTTAAAGGACATACGACAATCGAGGGCAAGCGAAACAACCTATTTTTAGGTCCGGCCGACAGTTAGTGAGGCGTAACGGAAAGGAGTAGGTGCGTTGTGGGATGGACAATAGGTAAAACCAAGAGGGCGTGTCGGTCAATAGCAACATGAATTTCACCTGTAAACTTCCATGTTCAGGTATCACGATGCCTTACTCATAATTATGAGATTAACCACTTCATAAGCTGTGGTCGTAATGATGCGAAAATTTGTTTGGGATTTCTTGAGATAAAGTAAGAAGAAATTCGCCACGGGGTAAACAAAAAGCATTTTCTCTATTTGCTATAAAAGTACAAAAGTTTAAAACAAACATTTCGTGTAAAAGGTTTATTTATTCTAAAAAATCGTGAGTAATATCAAAAAAATTTATAACTTTGCCTCTCAGAATTGGTTCACTGTTCGGTGATGACGCTTCACAAATTCTGTGACGTATACTTGCTTAAGTCGTCATTTCCTGCAGAATTACCAAAAAATCAATATCTCGCCCTGTTGGCATCATTTTTGTCTTCCGGTCTGTGGAGAATAGAAAAATCAGGGCTATACATGGAACCATCACTCCTCACAGATCGCCATCTGAACTTTTATGTAGAACAAGGACATACAAAAACGCATTTATGAGATACATGTTATGAGGGTCGTTCTTCAGCATATTGTCATTATTATTATTTTTGTGGTTATTATATTTTTACCTCCAGTCACGCGAAAACTTTTGCGATAATGCGCATAACAAGTTGTGTACTGATCTCGTTTGCGTTGACCAGCACCAAATAATAATAAATCTTGCCACTCCGTGCGTAAAATGAGCGATGGGCGTTTTTAAAAGTCCTTGTTTTACCTCTTTTTGAGATGAATCAATGAAGTGTGCCATGATGCAGTTCAAGTTCAACTCTTTTTGACACTTTAGATAACTTGATGATGATTTTGTGCCACAGACCTACCAGTCATCGAGGTCAAATCAAGACATGATCAAATCAATTTGACTCATCCATGACAAACCCAGATAATCCCAACATAAATAACCAATCATTATATCATTTTGTACATGAAATGATATCTTTGATAAAAGTAGTTTGAATTATGAAACAGTTTTGCCAATTATGTCAACATAGCTACCTGTTCTGTGATGTCAGGCTAAAAATGTTGAAATAGCAAGTTGCGCCATATTTAATCTTTTCAAAACTGTATTGCAGCTCCTGCTACATGTTGTAATGCACGATGAAATACAGACAAATCAAAAACAAGATTATTTACACCTGTCGACGATAATCTACTCATTGACATGGCTACACGAGCCCAATTAACTAGAATAATTTGTAATTTGAAATGATGTTTCATTTAAACTGATTTTAAAGCACCTGGTCATTTTTCAATAATACCCAATACGATTTAGCTTACCGTGGTTTCTACTTTCTATCCAATGTACCGCATGGCACCAATTGGGAAATGTTGAAAGTGAACAGTAAACTAAATGCCTGATTGTGATTCAAAACAATATTGTTGGTTACCAGATTAAGAAATTTCATTGAAATATAAAACTTGTTTGTCAGAACAAGAAACATCACCGCTCAACGGGTTGAACGTTGCGGGTTTTATGTTGTTAATGCAAGTGTTTTTCGCGGCTGTAACGATTGGCTAAGCGAAGTCTTACCATGGATTTGTTTTATTGACCTGACCTCATCTACATTTTTTGAACAGTTTATGCAGCACTAAAGTTTTTTAATCGGATATGCCACAACCAATAAGATATTAAGAAATGGAGAGAAACAGATCTGAAATTAGGGTTTTTTGGGTGAAAAACGTACGAGAGACTTAACGTAAAACGAGAAAAACATATTAAAAACACCCTTTCACAAAATTCTTCGTTTAATACTGCGCAGTAGCATGTGAATAGACGGTTAGACCAATAAGTGTAAAAGGGTATTACCACTGCCTGCACTTTCCAAATACCGGCAGCTATTTTCAACATATACTGGTTATTTATA
Organism: Trididemnum clinides; assembly: GCA_963675345.1. Lineage (NCBI taxonomy): Eukaryota > Metazoa > Chordata > Ascidiacea > Aplousobranchia > Didemnidae > Trididemnum > Trididemnum clinides. The sequence goes on from OY776290.1 coordinate 5,936,069, forward strand.
GAGTAATTTAATTTTAAGTTGTACTATTAAAAGACAAAACTTTTTTGAGGAATTACTAACTGAAAAATTTTTTATGATGTCACAATATGTGAAATCAGTTGCGGTTAATGACGTCACACACCCTATTTTCTCAGCTAAATTGCGGAAATAGTTGGAAAACAATAAAAATTCCAGAAGCAAAAATTAGCGGAAACTAAACGCAATAGGAAGGGCAACGCCGGTTGTCTTTCCGCAACGCCTTGATTCGAGATTGTTAACCACCGAGCCAACAATTTCTTAGTGTTTTTTCGGAAAAATTTTTACAACTAATTTCATGAACATTCGGCCATACCCCAAATTTCTGCACCTTTGGGTGCTTTTTGGATCCATCTTGGACTGTTTGGACACTTTTAGAATGTGATACAGATGAGGGCTGGGGATGACTAGATTTATAAAAAACATCTCTAGGCAACAGATATTCGCACTAGTTTCGGGCTCTATGACTACTTTTTGCCAACTCAAGAGCAGAAAATAAAACTACGGTAGGTTAAGAAATTGTTTTCTACTTCATGAAGCCTTCTACGTCACTATTACGCAATGATGACAAAGCGCTGGACAATATTTATCCGAAGGCGGTGACGGCGCGTGGTCGCAGAATAGCGATTAAAAAACATATTACTGCAATTTCTTTTGTCATCTGGACAAATAGGCTCACTAAATCCCCCTTGAATTGCCCATAATATTCGTTAAATGACCTACCTCCCACTTACGCCCTCATAATGCCATCGTTGTTAGTGTGATGCCCCCATGTGGTTCACAAGCTATTCAGCACTCGTCTACCAATAACAAAGCTTGAGGAAGTGGCTACTTGTACAGCGCCACCTAGTGATGTTTTCGACGTTTTTCTTCACAACACAGCAACCTTCGCCGTTCAACGGTTCTAAGTAAATAAATTTTAAAAGCTCTTCCACTATTTTCTGAGGGAAACTGCTATCTAATTAACTTTTATCATCATATTTGTGACATCAAGCTTTTTGATTATTGTCAATCGATGCTTAAGATGGAAAATATTGATTGATAAAGGTTCCTTCAAAATTTGTTGTGGTTTTATAGTTGTTTTTTTAGGATATTGAACTCATTACGTTGTTGAGCGATAGAATATATTCTAACATTTTTTCGCTAGATGGTAGCACGGTGCACTCGACCAAATCGTTCCCATTCAGGTCAGTGCTATGAATGCAGAAACAAGTGAGCTGTTACCAAACTCTTCACATACCACAAGCCACCACAGCTTGTAGAATAAAATCACAACCGAAATCAAAGTGTCCAATCGTACCAGTTAAATGCAAAGTTTATTGTGCTTTAATTATTGCATTGGTCTTCTGCAATCACAAAGAACCTCCACAAATACATTTGCAACAACGATGTGTTCAGAGCTGCTTCGAAGTTACTGATACTGCTGGCGCACTGCATTTCTTCCGCAAGGACTGCATTCTAGAAAATACATCGCTATGAAACGCATTTCCTAGAGCAAAAAGCAAACCAACTGCAGCCTTCAACTCACGACCTCAGAATAGCCTTCCAGCACCAATCGCAGCGAACAACGTTGCCGAAGGTAATGGTAAGCAGTTTATAAAAAGTGCTTTAACAGAGGTTTTTTAACTAAAAAGGAACGAAGGATTAAGGGTGGTTGGAAGGGGAACTTTACTATAGAAGTTTGTACAGTTTTTGACCGTCAGCATTTACCCCCGCATGAGGAATTGGTTCGACTTTACTCTAGAACACATTTCTTAGAAAAATTATATTCAATGAAAGACTTATGTGTTTGGTTTCTTGTCGAAGCAGGATCAGTAAACCAGGATATTCTTAGGACGTTTGATGAATTTATGAGGCACTTGTTTAGAAGGTATCTATTGACAAAAAGGAAAACAACTTTGAAGTTTGCTAAGATGGCAGCGAGGTTTTACGCGGAAAGGCAATACTCCAAGGTAATTTCTTGGAACCTGTTGAAAATTAGTTAACGTCATTCTTCATTGGCAGGCGTTTTCCGCAATATAGCAATGCGCAAAAGTAATATGTTGAGCTCGCAAAAGATCATTAGTTCGTTCACGCGCCAAAAGAAAATTCATAAAACTTTATTGCAGTATATGGTAGTAGTTGCAAGATCTAGCCCATTAGCTAGTGATCTTTGAATTGAGTAACATTATTCTGCAAAATATCCAACCTCATAGTTCTTGGGTGTTGTGGTTGTTTTATTCCGTGCGAAGTGAACATGATTTGCAAATATGTTTTATTTTAACTGACGCACTTACATAAGTTGAAAGTCAAAAAGTTGCTCTGAGCATATTTCTATTAAATGTCGTGACGCTGCTCTCGTCAACGATCACGTGACAAAGCGATAGAATTCTTGCAGAAATTTTTTTCAGAAATATTAATGCAAATACACTTGGCAAGCAAGCGCATCTTAAGAATGCCATCCGCACGCAACGAGGCCAGAATGTCATTTGCCTCATCACGCAATGTATAAACGAATGGACTTTAACGCCAATCGCATTTCGAAAACTTTGCTTGTGCTCTTTAAATCAACAACAGAACAAAATTTGAACCAATATACGTTTGACAATAAAAAACGATGTACGAAGAAAATACGAAGTCCAGCAAAAATTCAGAAATCAAATTATGACCATCAGTTGCCCTGCAGGCGAGTGCTGAAGTAGTTTGGGGGCAATATGCATCGCTGAAAGCATGCATTAGCACAATCAGAAACAATATTTGTTGGGAGGCCTGAATTACCTGTATCGGGCTAAATCAATTTGAGGGACCCATTGGTCCCTGTGGGCCCCTAGCTTCGCCTGTGAAAGCATGTTCGCCACAACTCGCCCTAACAAAGCAAGTTACGTTAGCGTTGACATGGGGAGTGCCCGTGCGGAATTTAACTTACAGCGTCCCTTTACATTAAAAACCAATTTTATAAACGAAAAATAAGTTGATATGCAAAGCCATTCAAAGAGAGAAGTAGTTGAACAAACTGTGCTCAGAATCAGACTTAACTATGCTCACTTGGAAAACCTTATTTCACGACTTTTTGAAAACTTGTAAGCTTTCTTCGCTTATTCCATCGAGTTTGTCTGCAAAGCAGTTGGCGAAGAAATTTCAATAATTAATTTGGAAACATTGTGTTTGTAATTGGTTGCTGCTAATTTACATAAAAGTTCTTGACTAACCTGAAGGATGTATTTACAACAGACTAATAGTCATAATGAATTTTAAAAGTTTGAAGGATCGTGTGGTATTAGTGAACACGCCGTCCGTTATACTAGCCACCAGCAATGTCGTTAACATTTTTACTTTAATCCATTCTCCAAATCGAATCTTATCATCACGTTTCACTAGAACATTGCCAGGCTTTTCAAGAAATGGAAAGAAAAAATTTGATAGCCGGACTACAAAAAAAACATGTTTGATCGAAATAATTAAATCACTGTACAATACCCACCAAGAAAATTATGGTTGACTGTGTAACCAAAAAAGTTATGTACTCACAGTACAAAAGTTGAATGGGCATCTTGAACTTTTGACAAAATTTTCATCAATAAAAGGCAAATCTCACAGATTTTGTTCGAAAATTTAAAAATGATTAGTAGTTATAGCATGAAGTAAAAGCATTGCAGTAATCAACAAGATTCTAGTCTAGTTCTGTAAAACGATTGTTGCGTAGAACAGCAGTTTCTCTACCGAAAAAGTATTGGACTTTTTTAACTTTCAGTATAACGTTGAAACCCCCACAACACTACCACGAATTTTGCCTTTTACCAAGTGCACCGCTTCGCTTTCATATCAAATATATTTTGCTTGAAGCTCTTTACTTTTTTGCAAATTATTCGTGCGGCAATGCATTGAGATCACCGTACAAGATGAGCGCACAAATTAATCATCCTTTTGTTTCTTATAATGGGCCAGGGGCCTTGTTTCAGAAGGAACTGGTGACATATCCCCCTCAACTTTTAGGCATTTTAAATTCGTCTTAGGTGGTTGTTGGTATTCTTATTTTATAACTGCCAGTAATATGCTTACGACATAAAGTTTTCCGCTGCAAAGTCACTCAGCAAACAAGGTCCGTGCAATTCGTAAGGTTATGTTTTGAATGTCACCTGCGCAGAAATCGATATGCTGACTGAATCTAATGTAAAAGCTGGTGTTTGCACAACTTCAAAACAATAATTGCTGTTTCATTTTTCAAAAACATTGAAAAGACCAATCGAAAAAATGTTGCCCATGTTTTCAGATGGGATCTTTTGTAGAAAGCCCCCGCTCAAAATAAAAAATTAGTTATGATACAGTTAGAACTTTTATTTATTGATGGGTTAGGGTTAGGGTTGGGGTTAGGGTTAGGGTCTGACGTAAAAGAAAGTGTCATCAAATGACCATTGGAACGCAATCTGCAATACTTAAAACGTGGCGGAGGTGTTCTTTTCAAATCTCACATTTGTGCATTACTGGCAGGGCCTTCAGATGTGCTCAATTTTCTGAGGACGATAAATCACCGGTGCTTTGGTTTTGCTAAAAAAGGAAAACATTTTAAGGGTTTGAAAATAATGACCAGATCCTGCCAGCTGTTAGATCTGTTGATAAGGCTGTAGCTGGTGAATCTAGGTTCAAGATCTGCTGATTGGCGATTCGGCATTCTGTTCGTTGTAACAACTTGCTTTATAATTCTTCGTCTGCCATCTGCCTCCCGAGAACGCACAGACCGTTGACACTGTTCAGCGCGCGCAACAGTTGTAGAATGTTAGCATTTATGACTCGTCTGATTTGTGTGATCATTAGTAAAAAATTTTGACCGTTTCCAGATGTTAAAATAACTGGACAAACGCAACAATCACTTTGTTACTTACATCGAACAGTATGGCTGATCCCAGCAGTAAGTAGACTCACAATCTGTCTAAAAGCACAGCCGGTCCAATCTTGTTCTGAATTAACCTATGATTTGCGCCCGCAATGTTGCATACCGCCTGCCCTATGTACCGCATCGTGATAGCGCGCGGAGTTCATTCTGCACATTGCACACGAGCGACACATCTAGTTCGCTCACGAACGTGAAAAGCGAAACTGTTTGATAACAAACATCTTAAGTTAAACATGACAACTTAGTTTTTGAGTTACAAAATAAAAAACTAATGAAACAACTGATCAAATTTAATAAACTGATTTATTAAATGATATTTCACTTCAGGCTCGAATGAAACAACCTGATTGCATTTTTTGGTCGGTAAAATTTTTAAAATCTTTCATTTCCCATGTAGATCAAGACTTGAATGATAACACAATTAATAAACACAATCAATTATTAACTTCCTAATTTTTTCAGTCAATCGTGTTCTTGTTGCAACGTTTAAACAGTATCACCATTTTCCACTATTTTGGAAAGCGATCAATCTCCTACCACTGATGTCTTTCGCGTACAGCGTACCTCACCTGGCAATTAACAGAACTGCATCAAAACTACAATAGGCTACTGTTGAAATGCTTCAAATAATGTTAAACTATCCGAAGGCTTACCTTTGACCAGTAATAATTATTGTATCTACTTTTTCAGTTCATAGTTCAGACATTCTCTTAACTATTCATGAACAAGTTTTCCAATACTTATGTAAAACCTCTTTTTCAGTTGTTTTTAAAAATATTCTAAGATTTCATAGAAAAAACAAAACATTTGCTGACAAAGGATTGAATCACACCAAGTGTACAGCAGTTTTTTTGAAGGTCAGATATTTCAAAAAGTTTTACTGCTTTAAACAGATGTGAGAAGCAAAACATGTTTGTCGGGCGCCACGTTGTTGATCCACCGGTGCCAACCTGTTATTCACTTGTCATAGCAAAGTTCAAGAAAAATTTTAAATTTTATCGAAAAAACATTTTCATTTTCTGCTCAAGTAAAAATATTGTTGCGCAACTTATTCTTCAACTTAAAGCGGCGATATTTTACGTGGCAAACAAAACGCGATTGACTCGGTTTTGCAAACGTTAGGTTGAGCTTAATATCAAAGAAAAAAATCATACCAATGTCTAGGCTTAGTTCTAGCTATTCCAGTTATTCTAGGTTTAGTTCGTGCTCCTCAACCGAATATTCCTGCCCTAGGCAAGAGATATGACTGCGTCACACCGCAAGACATTTTGTTGCTATATTTTAAGGTGCGTGTAAATTTTAGACTAAAATAAACTATAATGCGCAGATGGCCTGAAGATGATCTTTATGGAAGTAGATTTGGGATCAGGTTGCTAACGTAATGTACTATAATGACTATTTCCACTTGATGACACGCAATGTGGCACCTGAATTAAATATTTTTTGTAAAATAGTTTCTCCTAAGTCTGTTACCCGAAGTGAAAAATTTTAAAGTGTTAACCTCGCTTGTGGTGAATTGATTCATATCCAACTTACTTGCTACAATGCTGAGAGAAAGACAAGTTGAATTACATATAAACCAAATAGCCAATGGAACCAGCAACAATGACCACAATACCGCTTGCTGATGACGCAGCATCGCCTTATAAGGAAGAAATAAAGCATTTGCCAAAAGCAGCAGTCCATTTTCTTTTCCAATATTAACAGTCTATTTCTTCAATCATCATTGATTCTAGCACAGAAACAGGGTTTAATTCGTTCTTCTATGAGAAAAGAAGTAACAGTAGACCAGTAGAGGCCAATTTTTCTTTGAAATACTCAGATTTTTAGAAAAAACAATAATCAAGACGAGATTAAGCCGTAACCTGTTTGCAACTCATGTGGCTTACGTATGATCAAGCACAGTTATTCGTTGGAAATGCCACAAAACTTGAAGGAGTAATGTCGCAAGTAAAAAGATCTTATACAGAGGATCGTTAGCCTTAACACAAACACATGTTTTTTTATCATTCTTTTATAGCATCGAAGGTTAGTTTTAAATTCAAACCGGTTAAGTTTCAAGTGCTTCTTTCCTTTCGAGGTAAACTGCTCGAAATAAACTGATTTCAAGAACTGCAGTAGAGAACCGATTCTCTTGAATAAAATGTACACAAGCTAAAAACTCTCTAAAGGAGATAATGAATCGAACAATCAAAAATGCGAAGCAATGGTTTGGGGTCGTGACCCTACAGCCGAGACCATACGCAAGTGTGAATAAGGGGGGACGAATGTAGTTTTGGTTTGACCACAACGACCATTGCACCGAAGCATGATTGGCATTTGCCCCGGGATTACTTTATTGCAATCAAAGTATTAGGTAACTTTCGCAATACAGTAAGAAAGTGTTGCAGCACAAATACTGCGATGTGAAAAATAGATTTAATCAGCGCATTAGTCCCAAGTTTTGCTATTGATTGTAATTTGTTACATTTTGCACCAGAATTCTAGCGCAAAAGAAGTTTAGGCTGATGCATTGTACTTTCTGCCTTAAGGTTTTTTTGATAAGATTCCTTATGAAACTCATTTGCAGCAGAACTAAGAACCGAAACACTTAAAATTGTCTTCAACAATTACCATAATGTCAATTTGATGCAATTACGCTTAATTCAAAACTTGAAGTTCAAAACAAAGATCAGTGGAAGAGCAGTCGCTACATTTATGGCAATGGTCTAATAAGCAAATCAACATTTCTCTGCTGTGTATCGATCGCCATTTTCAATTCCCGAACTTTTAATTCGCGAACCCTACAAAATGTTCGACATTTGTAAAATGCTGCCGCGAAACAAACGTCTTGTATTTGTAACCCACTGCAAGCACCGATGATGAAACTGCAACCGCAGGGCCTTAAAGGATTTGTTGAGGAGAATTCTCTCAAAAAGTCTTTTCACTCGACAGAGAATGAAAGCTTCAAGTGTGGGAGCGGCAACCATTTTTGCCTCTGCATTAATCCAGCCCTGACTGTAATAACATTTACTGGGACTTGCGCTTTCAATAACTTAAAAGTGCAGATGTTATCTGCATTGGACAACTGCAACAAAGCGTACACAGGAGCACGACTGGGAAAGCTAAAAGCCTGATGCCCGATTTATATTTGCTATTGAGTAACCCTAAGAATTTGTAGACGTTTCATGCGGGATCTTCAATTTTTTCGCTCCCAAGCACTCTAGTTCTTGAATGCCTCTGCAACTTATTGCATTTCTGATCTGCAAGCAATTTGCATCCGATATGCATAGCAAGAAGTAAAAGGGAAGCAGAAACTGCTTTGCAAACGTTTTTTTGAAAATCTATGTCAAAACTGTAACAGTTTTTTACAGATCTCAGAGAACTAAACAAAAACAAATAATTAACTAGATAACGTTATGCAAGGTTAGTGATGGTTGGAAGGTTCACACCGACATAAACCACAAACCAGATCTCAGAGAACTAAACAAAAACAAATAAACAAATAAGCCCTGCTGAGGAGTCCAAGAGGACGAAACGCGTCCAGGGATGGTCTTGTCAAATTGGGTTGGGTACATTGTTTGCAATACACACTAATTGTTTTCAAGATAATGTTTGTGGTTTATGTCGGTGTGAACCTTCCAACCAAAAACAAATAATTGCAAATCAGGATCAGATTTTGCATAAATTTTATGTATTTCTTTGCGCAAAACTACAAATATACCATCGCCAAATGATGAACTTTGCTATTAATAAAAATTTAGTAATTCTCACAACAACGCTCATGAATTTAATGGGCAGATTCACGAAATCCAAGCCGGTGATGGTGATTATGGAACCGTCGTTTCACGATTGACATATGACTTAATTGTGATGAAAATAGACGTAACAATTACTGATAAGAAAAGAAAGCAACAAAAAAATCGTTGTTTGAATGATTTGCAATGTATAACGGTTTATAAAAAGATTGATTACCTTATAGAGTGTGATCACCAACCTCATAGCTTCGTAAGTTTAATTGTTCAATAATCACACGCAAACAGCCCCGCTTTGTTTCCTTTTTTCGTCCGCCGTTAATATCTGTTTTCCTGCGGTGTGTTGAACGGAAATAATAGTATTTTACGTTGGCTATGCTGTGTCGTACGGCAGAGATAACAATAACTAAAACGACAAGTTCTAAAGTTTAATAGCTTTTTAATGTGACGCAAAAATCAAAATCGCATTTAAAAGTCGTTCAACCTGTTCCGAACGAGATCCGATGACATTTTTTCACGCAATCAATTTGATATTTTTCAAATATCATTATTATATTTATTCTAACTGACTTTCTAGAACATGGATGGTGTGGTTTTATTGATACACTTGATCATTTTTGGGTGTTGTAAAAATGGCTCGTACGGTTGCGGAAGTGCATTTTGCAGTTGAGAGTCATTATAACATGTTCTAGTCAGTGATAAATGATTTAAAGTCAGCCAAGACATGCCAGACAGCTCGTGTCTTATGGCCCTCTCAAAAAAAAGGTTTTGTGAGACTTAACAAAAGTTTGCAATTACGACCAACATGTTGAAACTACTTGAAATGCTGATGTTTCTTATAACCTGATGTTTTAACGTTTATGAGGTGCTGAGTTGCACAATGCGATTTGATAGTTCTTGTAATCTGGTCTGAACATCCCAGCAGACAACGCATCAAACAAGTGCTCTTCTAGCACCAGAACAAGACAATTTTATTTCGAAAACTCTGCCGGCTTCTACGTTCGGCAACTATTCACATTTCTATTTACGGCTATGGGCGACACCCACGAGCACGACAACTGTTAAAATAAGTGCAAACAACTATAAAAACCTTTAGTTCTCAACTATCGTGAAATCATTCACGTAGATAATACATGACAAGCTTATAAGCAAGACAAAACACATGCAATGTAGTCACATAAGGCTATGTAGCATGAATTTTTAGAAACCACCCTCACAAATCTAAACCAGACAAACCTTCAGAAACTGTGTGTTGTCTGCATCGAATTCACAATAAAATGACTCATAAAAAAACTTCTTCGGAGTTTTTTCGCTTCCAAATAATGCTTCTAGCTATGCCATCCGCGAAGTACACTGTCTCAGTTCACTAAAAATGATTGCAGAAAAAATCCAACATGCCAATTTTGATGGTAAAATGGTGTGGTATGAAGAAATATCAGGTTTTTTAGCAAAATGTATTCATTTGCTGCAAAAGGTTTACACTGGCGGTGGTCAGCAGTAGCGGATCCAGAAAGTTTTGTCGAAGGGGAAGGGGCTGGGGCTGCAAAATCTGAATTGTCGCATTATCAATTCAAAATAAAGGCGGAGACCTTTTTTCCAGATCAACTTTTTTGAAGTCCAATTTTTTAAAGAAAATTGTTTTTCGAGACAAATACAAACAAATAAGTGTACGAAACCAAGACTTGAAACGGCTAGTGAAGAAGGTATATCCCCAACATCCTCTTCTGGATCTTCCAATGCCGATTGTTGCTCTTGATCTATTACTTTGGAGTAATTTCTTTTCTGCGGGATCTCTTTGTCAAAATTTCCCGCAGAAGAATATTCCTGAATTTAACTAACTCTGTTTCCTCGATACCAAAGAAGGAAAATAGTTTTCTCGGCAGTTTAAATTAAAAGCTTCTTGGCGATAGATTTCGAGAAGAGAAAATCTTTAACTATTGCAGAAACCACAGGAGCCAAATTCGCTATTATTATTGCTTATTCATGCCACACAATGACCAAGAATCCACTAATTAGCCGTGTTTTTGCGCCAAACATGAAAATAATAAAAATAATCATTTCAGCATAAGGCAATATTAATTGGTCACGCACACATTGAGAAAACAGATATAGGCGTCAGTCGATGAATGGCACTGCTCCATCTAGATGGCTAGCAGACATGATTGTGACAAAACATGCATTACATTGCTCACCACAGAGGTAAATTGTGAGGAACTGAGACCAAAAAAAGAACCACTAGCTTTATTGGTCACAATATAAAACGTCTTTTATATAATTTAGAAATCACTTAATGTTGAGCTTTAAATGCAAAACTTGTATAAGAAGTATTCATGATTGGAGAGCAATTTATAAAATTTGTCTACACGTTTCTTTTTACAAACCGCCAACCTTAAAAGTTTCTACGATTGTTTCAAAAGCCTGTCTGAGTGCAAATCAAAATTGTTGCTTTTGCTTTAGAAAAATTGATGTAAATGTTTATGGCAGGTATATCTTAACTGTTAACATAACAATACGAGATTGTAATCGTGACTGGAATCCGCAGCAGCTGTAAGTAGTGATTAAGCCATCAGCAGTATCCGGTTAGCTTTCGTTGCAAAGACATAAAGCGGGCCCACTGGATCATTTTATTTTTTCAAGACTACATGAAAAAGGTGTGAAGTCCCGTTTTTTTTAAGTAATGACTCCGACTAGAAGCCTGCAAACTGCCAAGCAACCGCATTTGGCCGCACAGCAATAGAAGAAGCTTGATAAATTGCACGCAATAGATGTTAACAGATTACAAATTAGTGAGAAAAGGAAATGAATAAACTCTAATTTAAAACTGCGCAGTCATTATTCCACAATCTTGGTCGGAAAACAAAGCCTAACGTTGCATAATGCATCATAGTTTGCCTATTTCTCTGCAGTTTTCAAATCTTTGTTTGATGAGAGTGGTGGAAGGTCCCAATCTCGCTGCTGTAGGTAACAGCCATACTTGCAGGTATTTTTTCTGAAACTCGCTTCTTTTTTTTGTCAGCTTTTTACTCCTTCTGGTCAACTTCTCTCATGACATCGATTCATCAATAAGGTCTTGGGTATCGTCTAGTACAGTGTTTCTTAACCTTTTTGGTGCTCGTACCCCTTAAAATTTTGTGAAATGTTTTTGTACCCCTAGACCAGTGTTTCCCAAACTGTGCGCGGCGAGTCTTTTTAAAGTGCCTTCTGTTGATACCAATTTTCTACCAAAATCGATAGATGAAGGTCAACAACTGCTGCAAGTCGCGGGTGGCAATGCAGACTGTGGAGAGAGAGCGGTTGACCTTTTTTTCTTTTGGAGATCAGCGTCATCTCGGGCTGCATCATGCGATTTCCACAGATTGCGGACCAGTAAAGAGGTAGTCTCCAAAAAAAAAAAAAAGTCATTACCAGTCTCGTAGACGCCCGTGATACCACTCGACATCGCTTAAACTATGTTTGACTGGTCGGTGTGCCGCGATACGTGATCAACCACTTTCCTGTGCCAGCAGACAAAAAAGTTTGGGAACCACTACCCTAGAGTTTAAAATAACCATTATTCTGACGCCTCATCTCGTACCCCCTGCTTTGGTGTTTCGTACCCCCAAGGGGTACAGGTACCCCCGGTTAAGAACCCCTGGTCTAGTAGCTAGATGCCTCAGGTTTTAGCAGAAGGTTCGATGATGTGATCCCCTGAATCCTGTGGATGTGCTGCGCAAGATGAAATAAATTTAAGCTTAACATGATTGCCACAACAAGCGATCAAAGCTAAAGACCGCGATAGGAAATGAACATTGTTAATAATGTTCACTTTGTTCATAACGTAAAATGAAAAATGTAGTTGAGGTCATTACCGCATACCAATCATTCATATTTTGATAATGTGGAGTTCAAACATTCATCCACGTCATTGCGGTGACATGCATTCTATGGCATTTCTCCCATCTCAAGTAATTTTTGTTTTAATTTGATTTGCGGAATTGCATATTTCAATTTTTTTGTGATGGGTAAACCCTGAAACCGTAGAAAAGACCGCAAGAAAAGCAATCTTTAGTTGGTTGAATGGTACGGCCATGTCAGTTTGTACTGCAAAGCACACCTTGATGCAGGTTTTTGGAATTTGTACTTTCCTTGAACCGACTAATGCCAACTCGCGCTAAAAAGCTATCAAATTTTGAAGGCGATTTCACACGTTCTTATTTTGTTTTGATTACTGTTTTTATGTGCGGTTATTTATTTCAAAAACAATGGAAATTTTTGCATGACATTTTCACTCGGTACGCACGTATTAGCAGCAGGTAATATCGAGCGAGTTACAGCATCACATGGAGCAGCTGGTTCATCAGTCAACAGCCAACATTGGTAATGAGCACAATTAACAAGCCGTCGCTGTCAATTTTACTCGTTACCATTGAAGATAGATTTTCTATGTTTGAATTGGTGAACAATATTTGAATTGAAAATCAAAGTTTTACCTGCGTACCACCTATCTAGTCTGGGGTGACAATTCCTTGGAATAAAAGGCAGTGTCCCTTTAAAGAATCCAGCTAGTTGGTTGTAGATACGGTGGAGTAGTGCGGTTGACATATTTTAGAGTAAGCCAATATCTTCTGTAGTAAATTTTTTTTTATAATGCTATTTGTTGCTGTACAATCTCTGCTACTCTGCAAGAATTGACTCTTATTTACAATGAATTAGATTACAGCAGCATGTGTTGCGTTGCTTGATTTATTTGAATAAGCTAATAAAATGCTTACGAACCAAATATCAGTCAAGAGATCTGAGAAGAATTTTGTCATGAAGCTAATAAAAACGCTTTATTTTCATTTTATTTCAGTAAATTCCTTCCTGTTTTTAAACTGATGAGCTTAACAAGTTTGGTTGTTGTCGCGTTTTATGTCTCGTTATTTGAGTAAACATCAGGTTCAAATGACGACAGACGGATTAATTTATGAGTATACAGGTCCCCATGCTGTCTAGATGTTAAGAAAGCGGCGAATAAAACAGTTGATCTGGACGCTTTCTCTTTAGACTATTCTTAATCATTGTAATGTTCTTCAGAAAGCAAACAAATAAAAACAATTAACTCGCGACTGGCCATCTTCATCAAGAATGTTTTAATTTCAAAACAACGACAAGAAAAATAACCCTTTACGATTGTTGGTGAATCACTGACTTCCTAGTCACAAGGTAGACAGTTCCATAAACCGACTTCGCTTGAACGTAACGAGTATCTAATCAACTTGTTTGTTTGCGCAAGTGAAGAGAAAAAACGCTCCGGTGAAATCACGTGCCACGGTTGCCTTTCATCGGTGACTGTCTATATTCGGTCCTTACGTATTATCGGGAGGACCTTTGATTTTTACTTTTTCTTTTTTTTCACAGGGTTTGTTGGTTAGGGTTAGGGGATAATTTTTGAGTCGTTTTTTTAAAGGTCCTCCCGATAATACGTAAGCACCCTATATTCTTTCAGCAGCGGCGGAAATCGTCGCAACCCATAAACCACCGATTCCTATAGCCTATTTACTACCTATAGTTTGCCCTTCACAGACTCTAGTGTTTGAAGTTGCCCGCTTTCATGAATCAGTAAAATATTTGGTTTTCAAAATTTTTAATAATACAATAGAGAAAGTAATATCAAAAGAACAGTGCGAAAATAAAATTTGACACAGCACAATCACTAAAACGATAAAAACATTAAGCATTGAGGCAATAGATGTGCATTAAAGGAGAAGCTTCAGCACGGTCATTTGCGATTCGATTTCCACGAAATTGCGGACGAGCTAATGCGGCTCTCGAGTGGTGACGTAGAAGGGCAGGATCAGACTTGTGATCAGGCACACGATGCTTGCATAACTAGATCGTGACAATCGAGAGAATTTCATTTCTGTAAAAATTAAAACAAACTGATTAGTGATTGGATCAAAATTTTCACAGCTTTAACCAACTATACAAAAACTCATTTTTTAATTTAATTTTTAACACATTAAAAAATACATTTATTTCCAACTTAACGTACCTTATAAGAAATCAGTAAAATCTTTTCTTTTGATCTTGATTGAACTGAACCAGCATTCTTGTGTTCCTCTCTTCAGTCGTTAGAATCCTCGAGGAGAAGGACACCGGTTCGATTCTTCAAATTTTCAGGCCACAAACGTTGTTGCCTGTTCAACTCCCGCTCATGCAACGTCGCAATCCCTGCGAGCAGCTGAATCAGACGAATGTGACTTTATTTCTGAAGAAATTTTTGTTCATTTTTAGCGTTTAATAAACGATTAAAGTTGAGATGCAATAGTCCATTCAAATTCAACCGTTATTTGATAATCCACGTCCAGTCTTCAAACATTGATTTTTTGCACCGAAATCTTCCACATAAATCCATTTTCATTACTTTCATTTCTTCACACAACTGCTTTTTCATTCGTCACTCGCTGTAACTACGCTATTTGTCGAATGACTAAATGCTCGTTGCGCGCGGATTTATATAGTCTGGACCACGTGACTATCAATAACAGTTCTTCGAACATCAGGCTATTGAACAACAAAATGCAACACAGCAGCGGTTACTTGACGTCGGTTTTCGAAAATTCTGGTTCTGCTCTCATGCGCTATCAACTGCTTAGATTGATACGAAAATTATTAAGCATGTATTGCGTAATACTAATGGCAAAACTTTTACTAAAACCTCAAACACGTAATTTATAAAACTATCGACGTCATAAAATAAGCTTTCGAACAAACACTTATGAAAATGAACGACGCAAGATTTACCCAAGATTTTTGGAAGATATCGTTGTACTACCAACAAGATATCGTTGTGTACTATAATCACGTATTGTTTATATTCTATCTTTTGTGCAATAATTTGAAATTAGTGTTTAATTAGGTTGTATCAACACAGCTGAGGGAGGCGGCAAATGTTTCTAAACTCGTTGCCAAGAGTGTCAATTTTCGCCGTCCTCCCCAAACAAACCAGGCAATAATGTGCTTTTCCATATCACAAAAAACTTTAAGGGGATTTTTGCTGATGCCTCTTACTGCACCACTAGTCACGTCCATTGTCCGATCATCTGTTGGCTGCTTCCTGAAAAATTTCCCTCGCGTTGGAAAAGAACTAAATAGTTTTCAAAGCGAACTGGCGCTTGGTAGATCACGTGAACAATAGTGCACGTGACACGGGAGCGGACTTGTGTTACCGCGATATCATATTGGTTCCCTCTTGACGACACAATGCACGCTGGGCAGCGTAGAGCAATGAACAAACAAGAAAAGTTCTACGTATGTGCTTTCACATGTATTATCCATAGGCGCTTCAGAGTGACTCATGAAGAAGCACAAAAACGAATATAACCGGCTCTTAAAAGTTTGTTCAAATCAGCAATTTAACTTTTTAATAGCAACAGCGTCTTGCTTACGTGGTGATTAGCAAATCATTTTTAGAAGTTTCATTTTTATCACATATTTTTGAAAATGACAAGGAAAGCTATCGGCACCTTTCATCATGTGGGTAGAAATATGATAATTAAACATCCACAAGCTATGGGGTGCGATTGATGATGTCATGTTGCAATGTCATTAGACAGCATCTACCCTCAACAAACTTGTTATTAGAGTTTCAAGATCTAAAGAAGGAGAGAGTTTTATGTCATACAGGGTGTTGGCATCACGATATTAGCTAATATCTGCCATTAATATAATTTTTGCAAGGTAAATATGCACCTATGAGCGACATAACGTCGACAAAACTTTCTATAAAATCTCACAGTTGTATGTCGGTATGCATCTACATGGCATAATTAAACGGCGTCGCCTTCAAGAAATTTAATTAACCTGAGCAAAAAAATGCTTGACAAACCCTAATTAGGGCGAGCCAAGTCGAGCAGTTTGTAATTAAAGAAGACAATTATTTTTTAAACGTGTCAGTCTTACGTAAATTGATACTTTCCGAATGCTGCAAATTTGTGCGCCATGCTTCAAAGAATCGCTGTAGGATGAACGCTCAGAGGCAGGTTTTCAAATTTATTTTCATATTGCATGCACGGAAATGCTTACATTTTGTGTTTAAAATTTCTTTTACTTGACGCGCAACCGTTTCCGTTGTTTAATTGCCGCTGCCAAACCCCCAAGTCAAAATGCCGGAGCTAAATTAAGCGCAACCTCAACATCAAACAGTTTCTCCAGCAATCCGCACAATTGATGGCAGGCGCTTAACAAACGCGTTCGCGTGGGAACTGACTTCTATTACCTTTATGACGTCTCGATTGAACCTGAACAATCACCTTGTTGCTAAAGAAGCAAAGATGGCGAGTGCATGATTGGGTAAAACGCGAGAATTGCCTTTAAATAGTTGCAAGTGAAAGAGCATGTTTCTGATACTCACTAGGTTTACCAGGCGTCAAATTTTTCCACCTGTAAATTGCGAAAGTGCACGTAGCTGTAAAAATATGCAGCTCAATATAAACGATTTGATTTGACAAGCAGCTTTTCATGGAACTTCCATCGCTGGTAACGTCCATAATACCGCTGCCTGATCAGCCGACCGCACGTAAACGTGATATCTATTCGCATGCTTTGAAATGTGTTACACAACCCACATCAAAAAGACGACGATAATTGTGTGACATCAAAAAGGGGAATGTTCTTTGATCCTATGTGTCATATCTGGTTCAAAGCGAAATGGGGTTTTTATTTTCAGTTACGCTTTGCCAATGTATCGCGTCTATTCCTTCATGTGACAGCGCGATATTACCTGTCACTTGATACATTTGTATGAACTCGTTGTCTAAAGAACGATTAAACTACGACAGTCAACGCTGAGCAAGTCGGTCTTTGCACCGTGAGAGTTCGGTGCAGTGATTTCCTAATGTCTGGTCATACGCCAACGAAGCCATCGCCGTCGCATTCCATCGCAATTGATCATATTATATTAGGCCTCTCTCTAAACTTTTGTGAATAGGTTCAAAGAGTCAACTTGTTTGTCCAAACCCTCGCACAGAAATTTTTATTTCACCGCCTACTTGACACAACGTCATTAAATCTGCGCATATTTCACATACCCTCGTTTCCACAAAACTTTTTTCTCGACCGCCAAACACCTGTTGGAGACAACGGGACAAACCCTAACTTACAGAACATCCCATGGCAACATCGTAGACGCATTTCAGCAGTTGATATGATGCCGTGTTTCGTTTAGCATTCCTAGGAGATTAGGCCTACAAGTGTTGCTGTCTTAACTGTTTATATCTATTTACATACAAACATAGCATATCCAAGCAACTGCATCGAAAGTTCAGGACAGAGTTGCTAGCAGATCAACTAGTTTTACAGGAAAATATTTTTTTTGTTTTGTATTACACTACAAAACCGGACTCAACATTTAGTTTGGCGTTTGTTTGCATGACATGTTTCCTGGCGATTCACAAACCAATTTAATCGGTGAAGAAAGTTTGTTGCTTATCGCAATTCCACAGATGTGAACTACATAACAATGAAAGCAGAGAAACAGCTGAGTGCTTCTGGAATGTGTGTTGCGACTGAGTTGACAACGTTAACCTATAGGTCATTGGCACAACCAAACCGGAAACAAACTCAAAATTGGTTTCTTTAAGTTTGCGATTACTCAAATTATATCATTTTTATTTGGCTAAACTTTATGCACACCATTGTGCAAAACTAATTTTAGGTCTTTACATCATTTCAACCCCCATACAGAATTACAGAACCAAAATTAGTATAATAGCACTGATTTTTCGGGGAAGTTGTTTCACCCTGCAGCTTGTGTGTTATGTTGCTGCCATAGTTTCACTTCTTTAAAATAAGATCGCGGAAGTCCGCACACGATCACGAGATGGTTATAATTATTTCACCGGTCAAACCAAGCCATTTTTAGAAGTCTAAAAACAAGCTAACTTGTTTGCGCTTAAATAAAATGCTGATTTTGGTAAATCTGAATAAATTTCACTCTCTTTGAACATCTGAAAACAAAACATTTTCTACTTACTTGTTGAGTTCAACAATTTTATTTTCGATTTAACTTAGCGTAGTTAGAAAATACTCTTGCAATCTTTATTAGTTCATATTTTTATCGTGAGAAAAATGTGGAAATTAAAATTTGTAAAATTATCAATTAAAACAATTGCAAAACAAAATATTTGATTGTCCTGAATTATTTTCTTATAAGCGACTGCAAAGCGCTACGACTCTTCGAGTTACAATAGATGTTTTTCTACTCCATTTGTTTCGATTAATAAAGTGGTTGTTTGCGCAAGCAAGCTCGTAGCCAAAAAAAGGAAGTAGGGGGGGAGGGATGCAAAATAAAATTATTTTCTTGACACAATATCGTCATAATACATTAGCGCTAAAGTGGTGCAAGAACAAAACTTGCGGAGAAAGACGGCGACCCACACTTTTTTCCTAGCTGCAGTTTTTCAAATGGAGATAGAAGTATCAGAAATGCAAATCGCGCCGGGTTCAAGCATAAATTTTTAAAAAAATTCGGGCTTGATTCGGGCTCAAATTTATACATTTGCATTGTAATTTCATTTTCCAAACTAGAGCATTTTAAGCGCACAGCACAGTTTGTTGAAGCAATTGAAATAATTAATTCTTCAATAAACAAAGATCGATTTTGAATCCTGCACTTATTTTTGAGTTGACACGTATATAATCATGGCTTGTAGATAATCATTTAGACTGCCTGTCAACTAGTTTATTCGTTTAGTTTACCACTTCGGCCACTTCGGGCTGGATTTGGGCCTGAAAATAGGGTCCAATTACTAGTCTGGAAAGCATAACGTTTGTTTGTACTTGGGGATAAACAACGGCTTGTTGTTGTTTTCTATAATTTTTGAAAACCTAAATGTGATTGAGGAGGTCATAAACTACCTTCTGCTACTTTAGTTAGTCATAAATACCAAAAGAATGGCGCGGAGATGTAAATATTCAATGCACTACGAAATACAGGGCGTTCCAAGAGTGTATGTCATTTTCCAAGTACTCGTATATCTTGAACTACAAATGGCAGCAAGATGAAACTAGTGTCATTTAAAAGCTAAAATCATCAAGTTTTTTTCTGTCAATCCTTTTTTGTCTCTTTTTAGATTCAGTAGTGTCGTTTACAAAAAAAGTTATTTTTAAGTCCTCGAATTTGCTAAAACCGAGAATTTGCTAATAAAAGTCACAGACACGTGTTTAACATCGATTTCGTACCAAGTTTACCGAGCAGCCGCCAGACACAGACGCTCCTTTTGAATTTAACGCAAAATTCAAGGAGGAGGGGATTGCGCCAAGCTAAGAGAAGCTACAACGCGCCTCAACTTTTTATAATGCGGTTGAACAAGTTCGAAATGCCTTCCAGCGGAGCCCTAGAAATCAGTAAGAACAGCTCAGGAATCGCGTTTCCATAATTTGTTGTTCATAATATACGAGTACTTGGAATGTGACTGCACTTTTGCAACGCCCTGTACACTTATAAAACAATGTTTAATCTCATTGAAGCTAAAATATCGTCAATTTAAGTTAATGTCGCGCTGAATGTTTTTCATGACAATGCAAAGCCTAGTTCGATCCATATTAGGAAATCATAACATTGAGTGAAGCGTCGACAATGAGGTGACTGAAAGGAAGGCGGAGCCAATATCATGCGATTATTGGGCTATTTATGGGGTAAATACATGCAATGTCTATGGGGTAAATGCATGCGATTTATTGGGTAAACACATGCAATCACAACAATTGTATTTGATGCAAAATTAAGCCTAACACAATATTTTTTATAGGTGGAGTTGCCCAGGCTCAGATAAATTGAATATTAGTTCATTTCCGTATACCCTACGTTTCCTTCAAAAGAGTTCAAATGATAAAGAATGTCAAAGCTTTTTCAAAATTGTGTGAAATTCCATCAGTCGCGTGAGTACAGGCGAAGCTAAAGACATGGAGAAGTGTTTGTAAGTGATCAATATTTTACATTTATTTACATTAATGAAACGTTCTTCCAGTTTGATCAGATGTTTCACAGATTACAAAATTGGTCGCTTTGCTTGGAGAATACGGCTAAATATGGATGAAGTGTTACAGCGCAATGTTTTTGTTTGCCAATCAAATACCTATCCATTGACGCTAGCAACATTAGTTACTCAAGCAAAATTGATCAATTACCCATATAAGGATGAAGGACAACTACCCATGTGTTCAGCTAAGCAACCAAATCAAATTTGTTCAGACAAATAGAAATGCTGATCTTCAATACATCTAGTGATTTTATAAAACAATGTGAACAAAAACGATATTCTATGATGCTGCTTTAACAGTAAAGGCCGTTTATTGATGAAGAGAATATTCTGACTGGGAAACAATTAGGAGAATGTCTTTCCAAACTAACGTTGTGTTTAATTGTCGTTTACATGTCTAGTTCTTAACGTCCCTAAAGAATTTTTTCTTTCAAATCATGTTTACTCGTTAATAATTGATACCCATTCTTTTAAAACGTGCAAAAACTTGTCTCTATACTTGTCTCATTCGTGTAGGTCTGTAAACGCTGTACGTGAAATGTTCAGCTTTTTTGACGTCAAATGAATAAGATAATGATCAAAAATAAAAACACAGGATTAATACTAGAGACATTCGTGCAATGGATCACGCACGGTTTTTCTATGTGCATCTATTCATGTAAAAATATATGAAAAATAATAGTCTGGAAAGAGTTCAAACAGGCAACAACAGCCAGCCGTGAAAACAAACATTCTATTGCAATTTAAACCGAACACTTGTTCAAAATATCAACTACTGTTTGGTCTGTATTGAACATATCATCGCTCAGGTAGGAAAAATTTGCTTCTAAAATTAGATGAAATAAGGCTTTAAACATGTTTTCCAATATTCTGAAAAAATGACAAAAATATCTACAAATGGCAAACAGATTTTGCAATCGAAATTCTACAGGAAAGTCCTTAATAAACTTCAGCACAGCAAAAAAATGAGTTGCCAAATGCAATTTTACAAATAAATTCAAAGTTTACGACTTAAAATCGGCTATAATAATAGCATCAACCTTCTAATTCTCCGATGTTAAATGAAGTCAAAGTAGGACGATATTGGTTTTAATCCCACATTGGAAAAAGGTTATAGCCTAAGACATTTGAAGAAACATTTTAAAGCTTTAAGCCGAGGTCAGGAGGCCATGAACATATACTATTTCCAAGAAGACAAGCGATTCAACTCGATTGAAATATGCTCAGGGTCTGAGAAACTTCTGTCCTGACAAATAGGTCAAAGTTTACAATAAGCTGAATCGTATTTGAAAAATCTTCAACACTGGAAGAGCACTGTCATTTAAAATGCGCATTTTATTTTAGGCTAAAAATTTTGAAGCTTAAGACGTCTATGAAGAAGAAACTGAATCTCTCCACAGCTTCGATATGCAGGCGAGATAGAAGCAAATGATCTGCCAATGAAAATGCGGATTGAACAACACCTGTTATTGGTTAGTGTCCTGGTTGATAAATGCCCGATTCTTAAACCTTGCCAACTTAAAAAGTGGCCACGGTGGTCATGGGAAAATATTGTGAGCTACGTCGTCATGTTAACTGATGCGCTCATAATAATTCGGTATTTGTCCAATATTGCTGTGAAACAGTGAAGTACAAGGTTCAGGTATCCAGTAAACAATAAACAGACCTAGTGGAAATAAGGACAAAAATTAGCCCAATTGTATTGTACATATTTCAATCTGCAATGTTATTGTAAGCTCACGCAATTATTGTCTCAGCATTTGCGACATATGCAAGTGAATAAAAATCATCAACGCGACTTTAAACGCTGCTTTTATGATGACAATGATCACGTCTCCAGACCTCACGACGACTTAGTTGCTTTCTCCTTGACAATTGCATTTTAGAATTTTTTTTTGTTAGACCAGCGATTCATGATCTTTTCTACTTTTCTCTCTTTACCAATTCTAATTATAAATTTAACCCTAGAACACTCAATTGTTAGCAAATTTGTTAGAAACAAAAATGATAGCCATGGACTTACTTTGATAAAAAATTCGCAGCGGACAAATTTATATCTGTGAGGTCACTTCGCAACTCCCCTTCGCCATGGTTTCTGATTAATGTGTTTCATGGTGACAATAGCGCAGACTTTTTTTTGTATTGCGAATTAGATCGAGCCACTACTACTGGCCATTACAGAACACAAATACAAGCAAACAAGTAAAATATACACAAAAATATTCAAAAGAAGAGGAGAATATGTATCCCCCACCTCCTTGAAAATAGGTCTCCGGTGATAACACATTGTTACGTCGAAGAGAGTAAAATAAATACGGTGCCCCAACAATTGATAAATTTACCCCAATAAAGCCGGGGTAAATTTACCCAAGGTAAAGAAACGCCGTGCCAGACGGTTTCCAAGTTTATTTTAGTGATAAATAAACTTGCAAAAAACAATTGAAACTTGAAAATAAAGCTATCAAGAGGAATGTATGCTGTAACGTGGAAACTCCGAAGCAGGTTTAGGCACGCGTGCTATGCTCACCCCGCTGTTGCTATCTTGACGATCTGAATGATAAACAGGGAAAAAACAGTTTTTTTCGAAGTTCCTGTCTAGAGTGCAATGATAGAAACCTCCACGAAGGAATTGCACAAACTAAACAATGCATTATGCGACTGTATTGATTAGTTTTTGAGAGAACAAAAGATTTGAAGATGTTATCTGTGTAAGTAGATGTTGTTAAATATTGTGTGTTGCGTTTGGTAGCCTATTTGTATTCCTTTTTCTGGCAAGTGCTCGACTCCGTTGTGCATTGCATACATGACTGCCGTAACTATACCAAGTGCAATTGCAATGCCGAGACCATTGCCTTGTTTCATGTTGATCCTATCAGATAATTATTGCGTGCATGTCGCCATTGCACCTATTGTTGATACAAAAATGGACATATGATTCTTCAATAATGCAATTAACCAGAGTTAAAACCCAATGAAAAGCAATGGCGAAATATTCAGTAAATCTATGGCGATTGTTTATATTAGTGGCCCAATACTTAATTGTGTGATTTATAATATTTGTCAAACAAGATTCAAAAGCGAGCTACCATGTGTCATCAATTATTTTACGTCAGTAGGCGCAGTTGTCGTGCAAGACTTCTGCATCGATGCCAGCCTTCTACGTAGGCCCGTGTTCTGCTTCAAATATAACTTCGATTTATGGTTTCGTCAAATCTAATAAATTGGCGCTTGAAGGCTAATCAGCATTATTTTTCACTTCAGTAGGCATTGACGCACACAGATGATAAAGTTGTTTGGTTATGCAACGGTAGTTGATGGTAATAACTTGAAAATTTAATTGGATTTATATTAAAGTTTTATGGCAAACACATTATTTCTCCGTCTTTGTATACGTTCGTTATTGCGTTGTTTACAGGAATTCCTTCAAATCATTATCAATGCTTTGCTGCAGTAGGAGCCATATTTATTAAGATCTCTTCCAGTAAACCACAACATTTAACTGTAAGTCTACATTTTTCAGTTTGTTATAATTAACCCAGTAAATGTCGTGTTTGTTACTTTATTTGTTTTTTGAAGCCATGTTAACTTTTATGGCAATAGTTCTGGCTCTTATCTTCTAATAACTCGCAAAAAGAAAAGTTATTTTGAGTAAACATTTGAGAGCTGTTTATTAATATAGAACAAAGTGAATGTACATGTACTTGAAACAACTGTTTCGTCTTTTGCTATAAATCTACTGTTAAAAGAGTTAAAGGAAATGGTACTCAAATTAAGCTGCCTATTGATGACGGTCCGACACCGAGCAATTGAATGGGTATTGCTGTCTCAAGTTACCATTAGAATTTACTTCGAAAGAAATATTCGCCGCATATCGAGACCAAACAATCTGTTTTTATGATCGCCGGAAGTTATCGTTTATACAGCCTGTGACGTAACAGAGCGCTTTTAAAAGATTTTTTGACTACCGATTTACATACTTTGTCATAAACAGCGGCAAAGATATATGTTCAATAAAATTACGCAGGTAGAAGGTATAGCGTAATAAATGTGTTGTAGTAGCGATGGAATCCGAATACATGCTACTTTACCAGCACAACTCCAAAAATTTGTCTCGATCAATTTAAACATTGATAAACAATTTATCCTGTAAACTTTATTTTCATTCAGAAAATTCGGAATTTTATCGAAAATTTGCTTTTTCCACCGCAATTTATGCTTCGAAACTTTCGATTTTTTTAAGTTACTTAACCCTGCAATAACAACTAATATCTGGAAATCACCCGGAAAGCTTACCACAAGCTTCTAATGTTCACTTAATGACATGATAAAAACCGAAACTTTTGCGGACGGTACGAGTTATTATCGACATTAACAAACACAAAGTTGGTTAAATATTTTTATTATAAGTCGCTAAAACATGAAGAGAACTAAAATGCAACTAGTTCGAATCTGCTTCACAAAGTAAGTGCCAACTCCAACCATATTCCTTCCTCCTAGGCTTACATCAAGTTAATTCATGGTAACAACTTCAAAGCAATGATTCTTTGCAGTGTAATATCATACAGCACGTGTCACCATTTTCCCCGCTTGCTCCAGTCTTTAGGTGTCCAATGCAAATGACGCTGTTCTATTTTCATTTTTCTTTTCACCAACGATCGTTTGTAACCCTCTTTGACCTCATCAGTGAGTACAATAATATACTGTCCCTTGTAATAGTTGATCAAGTTCAGATGTTGTAACGTACTAATTACATCTTCTTTCTTGATACATGTTTGTTCACAGATTTCGCTGCAAAAACAAGTTCTGGTAAAATAACAGTTTAGAAAACCTTTAATGGTGGAATAAGGGTGGAAATTGATCGTTTCTAATAGTGTACGTGACATCAGAAGTTCTCGTAAAAAGTCTTAGTTCTCTTAGTTTCACAACTTGACTTTCACACTTCAAATTTGAAAGAAAACGCTTCTTAAAATCTAATATGATTTAGGTTCAGGCCAATCGCCACACGACGAAGCATTCACAATAAAAACATCCAACCAAATATGCAGAAACAAACGCATTAAAATTGATTTTGAAAGCTTTTAGAGCTAACTTTTCGCGGGAAAATGAAATGCTGTAATGTTTGTTTTGTGTTACGAGCTTCGGAACATAAGGTCTGGAGTACAAAATTCTGTAAAAACACTATTGGTATTCGTCAAAAAGGACATCCGGAATTTAAGGCGCTGCGTCGCTCGATCAAAGAGTCTGGTTCGAAAGGGAGTGTGCAGTAGTACAGGGGTGTCAAACTCGTGGGCTTCGGGGGGCCACATTGCATATATGAGCAATCGTGCCGAGGGACGCATGAAGTTTTGGATTTGAAGATCACCACTTCTCTGGGCAACGATCTCTATAATGTAGCCCGAAGTAAGATCGATCTCCAAAAAAAAAAAAAAAAGAAGATTATCACCTTTCCAGCATCAGTGTCCGAATGACAAAAATTTGTATTTCTCAAGTGTGGCCTGTGATCAGTGCTTCAAACGTTTGTTCGACAATGATCCGTTGCAATACTACCGAAATTCATTAAGAAGTTTAGAATCGTCTCGCCGGTCGCACTGAAAGGCTCCGAGGGCCGCGAGTTTGACACCCCTCTAGTAGCAGACGTACACTAAATCAGCACGCCTGCGCCTGTCAATCACGGGGAAAGACGAAAAATTGACTTCCTTTTCGATAATGTTTTCTTGGTGGGAGAACCAACCAGTACCCACGCCTGCCTTCGAATGCGATTGCATTTTATTCAATTATTGGTTGACAACTAGTTTGTAGGTCATACAGAGCATTGTCATAACTTCTAAAAAAGCTGTTTCGCTAGAGAAGCTACTTGAAGTGCTCATCTTCAATGGCAATATCGTTTTAATTGAAAGTCTAAGCATCGCTTTCAAATTTTTGAAATATAATAAAGTGCTCATTCTACCTCTTCCAAATTTGAAATGACACCGCCACTGATGAGAGAGCATCACGAAAAGCTTACAGCAAAAGCACCTTTCATCAAAGCTACGCTAAACATACTCGTAGCTGTCCAAGCCTGGTTCTTTGTTTGTTGTTACAGCAGAGTAAACCGTATTTCTTAAAATAGCAATTGGTCAATTTATGTAACTTTGGTCGAAATCATTTTTGAGCCGTCTTGAGCAAAATTGCAAGCAAGATACATTCCCTATCGCAATCGATGTTGAAAATGTAATCACATTTATTTTGAAATGCTATGTAATTTGGTAATGGTGTTATGCGGAGACACAATGATAATTAAACAATGAAACCAATTGCAAGAAACATTTATCCTTTAAGCTGCCACAGAATTCCAGTAATTACGTAAGCAAAACTTCTTGAAACTAGGAAAGTCAGCAATTTTAAGGTAAACAAAAATTGAATATCTGCAACGCAGAAAAAAACTTTCTGCTGCTCAAGAAGCAACAACTTGTTAAAACACACATACTGGGAAAAACATAAAACAAAATTGCGCAACTCTTGCTTACAAAATTCCATGGTAGTTGCTGAATGGTGTCGCTTTCCACAAATCCTAAAAAACTTACGTTTGTATAGCGCAAAATAGAGAGATACTGCAAAAATCGACTTCAGCAAGCAACAAAGGTTTCGCTGTAACGTGGAAATCCCAACCGTCTTCTAATAAACAAGTCGAGCGAACGAACTTTGTAAACATGTTTGCCACGCACACTAATTCTTTGCACTATTTTTGTTCAAGTTGGTCAATCGTTGCCAACGAAATTTCAAGTTCTCGGAGAGCAAATGTCACGTGCCAAAAAGAGCTCCTAAGCGCAAAAAGTTAAGCTGGAAGCCTTAGCAATATTATGTCGTCAAGCTGAGCAACAGATTGCTAAATAAATGAATCGCAAACAGCTGGCTTGAGTGGACAAAAATTGTTTATCAATTTATCAACAACACGCGAAAGAAATTGCAGTGTAAGGAAATAACTGTTCTCATAATATTTTTGTTTTCACATAGCAAAGTGATAAACAGGCCTACACCTTCTTGCATGAATTTTTGTACCAACGCAAGGAAGAAAAAGGAACAACACAACAAATAGGCATTCATACAAAGTAAACAAGAACCGCAGAGCTAAACGTCACCAAATTTTAGCAGAAATTGCTTTTTGCAATGTTTCTTTAAATATGCAAAAGCATGCAACTGCAAGATTGAACCGTAACAAGCGGCACTATTAATGCAGAGGTCAGAACTTTTATCCAAAAATATTCTCATATCCTACTAACAACAAAATTTAGGTTTGATAAATAAATAAAGCTTGCCACGGATAAGCGACATGCTGCGTTATTTTAACATTGAACTTCTTTAAATACGCGTTTAATACCGTGTATTGCCGGAAAGCCACCGAAATTTAATTCAAATAATAAGTGCTATTTTTGCGACAGCATATTCTAATTTGAACATGCTATTAAAAAAGGGATAAATTTTCAAAATAAATTAGCCGATTGATAACGACAAGATAAGATCGCAAAAAACAAAACAACTGCAGTAACTAGAAGCAACAATCAAGCAGATAAGGAAATCTCTCCTCATAAATGAATTAAGAGATGTACCGATACCACATTTTAAGCCAATACCGACAATATTATCGATACCAGCATTTAAAACCGATATCGATACCACTGATACTTTTTCAACTATTGAGCACCATCAATAAAAACTTTTGTAAGCAGTACCAAAGAATGCATTTAGTAAATCTAGCCTTTTACTGTGTTTTGAATTTTTTCTACGTATTTATCATTATTCATAACAATATTATTGCAAATCTGTACAAGAAAGCTGAACAAATGAAGCAGCATTTTTTTTATGGCAAAATACTAAGTAATGGATTGAATACCACTATTCAAAGAAAATAGGCTTACCTCACAAACACAAAAAATCAAAAAAACGAGAAGGTAATAACGCCGCAACCGAAAAAAAACAAACTTGACAACATAATGAAAACACCTCGGCAAGTGAAAATTATAATGTATAAACAAGTATTAGCCAGTTGCAGCTATGATCAAACAAACAGCACTCGTAAGTCAAAACTAAAAAGTATATACCACTAAACTGCAGCTTTTCTAGCAAAAAAAAACAGCTTGGAAAGTCAAAACTGAAAAATGTCTATGCCATACTTAAAAGAATCAATAACTCCACACTCTTATCAAACAAACTGTCCTCATATTAAAGTCAAAACTAAAAACTTTCTCCTCTCGAAAATTCATTGCTACATAAATTGTGGATAACCTTTTTGGCATCAGTAGCTTTAGCATTAAAAAATTTCCATACAATGCTTTTATTAGAAGTCATTTTTATTAACCACTGCCTCTGAAGCTAAAAGAGAAGCTGAAATTTATAGAATACTTTTAACATGCGTATCTACATAAATAGAATATTGAGTGCTGCACGATGTTTGGGTCCTGTTCGGAAGACCCCTCCCCCGGTCATTATTGATACACTACAAATTGTTAATTATGTTACAAATCCAATCCAGTTCCACGGGGGAAACAAAAATTTTTTATATTTATTTTGTGCTTAAAAAGTATCGATAGGTATTGGCTATATTTAACAGATATCGATACCACTAGCCGATACCATAAAAATAGGCCGATACCACCGATACCATAAAAATAGGCCAATAACACCGATACCATAAAAATAGGCTGATACCACGGATACCTTAAAAATAGGTCAATACCACCGATACCATAAAAATAGGCCGATACCACCGATACCAATACTTAATGGCACATCTCCAAAATGAATAAAAGTGGCATTACAAACAAACTACTAGAGAGCAACAACTCAACTTTCCCTAATCGCGTCCAGTTAGGCGTCGCACGTCTACCACAAACCACCTGCTTTCACGTGTGACTGCAACAAGCGAGCTTTCCAATCCCAGCTGCTTACCAGTCACATCCCGATGATATGGCAGTACTCCGAAACGGAGAACACTCAGCCACTATGGCAGTATGCTTCAGTGACAGCACAATGCAGGAAAAATGATCCATGCAAGGAAAAGCAAGGGAGAGTGACATAGTTACTTTCGATTTAGCAGCTGAACAATAAAAAATAAAACGAGAACACTTTCTCTGGCAAACAAAAGATTAGAAAAACTATTTCGTGGTTTCTTTACGTCCGATAGAGTTTATTTTCAATCTGCATGTCCAATTGCCAGCTACGTAACAGAACTGCCAGTGACAAAAAACAAACCGCGTATGACTACGTGTGGAAAAAATGATTAACTACTCATGACAACACAGGTTGTGAAAAACAACAAGCGCGTTGCTTAAGGGATGAGATACACATAAAACGACGTATATGCCACATACAATTTATCACCTTTTCAATTGTAGAAAATTCACTCACAGCACTCAATTTGGTTAAAAAAGCCAGCAATGTGACAAGTGGTTTGAGCACAATTTTATGGCGGCAGTGACAACACGTTTGTTTGTCCAAATCTCACCACAATTTAGTTGCTGTGTCCTCAGAAAAGAAACGATGAAAGGTTTCTAGATGAGCGGAATATACAACACAATTAATTTTATGGGGTCCGTGGCGGAGGATGAACCTCGACTGTTTCAATCTCCTCTTATATGAGAAAAACAAATAAAGACTTTTCATTCAAACGACTTGCCGGAGCAGGGGTTCAAACGGTGCTTATTACCTACGTTAATAGAGGCTTTCTGTGTGTAATACAAAGGATAAATGATCAAAATGCAGCATCTACCTAAAAACACGACCGGCGCGATGGCGTAGTGGTTAGAGCGTCCGCTTTGCTGTCGGTAGACCTGGGGTTCATTTCCCCAGTCGAGTCATAACAAAAGACTTTAAAAATGTTATCACAGCTTCCCTGCTTGGCACTTAGCAAAATAGGGAAAGTATCGAGAACAAGCCGGCAAGCTTGCTTGTTGTGTCATTGGGCAAGACACTTAACGGGATGCCTCCATCTTTATGTGGCAGACAGATGGTGGGGCCAAGCCCTCTACCCGTCGTGGTGGCCCCAGTCTAACTGAAGACTCGCAAACCGAGCGTGAGCGCTAACGCAATGTGTATACATCTTCCTGCATAATGCTCACAACAAATAGCTCAAATGACGTAGAAGACCGAGTTACAATTGTGAAGCTGCTCACCAAGCATGTCTTAAGAGGCGACTCTTCGGTACCCAACAATGGCAGTCTGCCTTATTGGTGGTGGGGCTACCAGTCACTCATGCCTGGTTCGTCACCCTTCCCTTAGCCTAATTCAATTAGGTTGACGGTGTGAACCTGGATTGCGGTTCGTGCCGTACTTCCATCCCAGGAAGAGGAGGGGTACTCACAACAACAGCAACAATTGCACAAGCGCATTGCTCGTAACATGGAAAACCCGTATCCAGTGGCAACATTAGCATGAAAAATTTTAGACTTGTTTTGAGCATCATTGGAGAAGCTGCACTGTTTGACCATTACGGGTTCATGCCGTCTTATAAATATTTTCTAATTATTGGAACTAATGTGCAATTCGCTCTCATACGAGTCATCTGTCTACTGTTATTTTTCCTTTTTCAATTGTAGGCAGCGCTAAGCATCAAAGAAAGGAGAAATGCATGGTATTTTCACGCGAATTTTTGTGACATTTTACCACTCTCAAAATAGCAGAAAACTGCAACTTTAGGCTAAATATAGCAATTGCTGCTATTAATTACCTAAATGAAAGACATTTACGGCACTGATAAATGTTCCCAACCTTCACAATATTAACATGGTATTTTATATGATTGTTGTTGTGCAATTAGACCTTATTACAAATGGAATAGAATATTAATGCGACCTAACATTTGTAGGAGTAAGAATTACTAGAAGAGACAAACACTGAAAAGCCTTAAATAAAATACGCTAACTCATACGGGAAATTTATCACTTAGTTCTCCCTTTACCCTTTTTAATTGATTTAATTGTGAACTACTTTAACAAGGAACATCAGATAACGACTTAAGTCGCTCTATCTGCATCATAAAAAATTTATATTCACGCGGCGCATTTCTTTCTCTAAATAATATCTAATAAATCTTTTTGCATCAAATTTTAATTAGTAAGCAAATCTATACATTCCAGATCTTATTGCTAATGAATAGCGATGGTATTATGGATGATTTAAGCAACAAACTATGCGCCTTGAAACTCACAATCCGTCCCCTGCGCCGAGATGGGTTTGCATTGTTGAAAAAAACTACCTAGGTGAGATTGCTGGCTTTGTTTATGGAGAATGCAGATTGAAAACAAAGAGACCTATCGGTTTTAAGCTAACAGCTTTTGCTTAGTTACTTTACTAAGCATCTCTATGTTCAACAGGGGTGCCAAACTCGTGGGCTCCTGGGGGCCTTATTATATGTTGAGAATTGTGCCGAGGGCCGCATGAAATTTTGGATTTGGGGATTACCTCTTCTCCAGGCAAAGATCTCAGTAATGTAGCCCGTAGTGAGCTCGATCTCCAAAAAAAAGGTATTCAAGTATCTCCACGCCATTCCTATTCTTCGGGCATCGTTATTCAGAAGTCAAGTACTGTGGCACGAAGTGGAGCTGATCTCCAAAAGAAAAAAAAAGGTCTACACCTCTCAAGAGTCGCCTGTGCTCAGGAAGTCAAAGGTTTGTTCGATGATGAAACATTGCAATACTGCCGAAATCCATTTAGAATTTTAGAATCGTCTCGCGGGCCGCATTGGAAGGCTCTGAGGGCCGCGAGTTCGACACTTCTGATGCACAACATCGCTATCTTTAACTCTTTTGCTCCCGCGTGAAAAGCGAAAAAAAATGTCCGTAAGGTGGCAGCGCGAAAAACTGTCATAATCAATCATAATTAATCATAATTATGTACCTCAAGTTTGTTTGTAAATCATTACTCAGCTGTCTACTTCTACATTAAGTGTGATATATCGTTGAAATCTACATTTCTTGAGGATTTTAAATAGAAAAAAACAATTTTTTTTGAATATGCAAATTTTATGCAAATGAACCCCCCAACTGGGGGGTAGTTGTCTTCAAAATTAAAGAGGTACCCTCACCTCAAAGATCACTACAGATTTAATTTTCTACCAATTTTTTTAGAAATGGTCGCAAGATGATGCTAAGGAAATAAGCTTTCAAGGTACATCAATCAAAACTTATTTAAGAGCCTAGGTTTTCTACAATTTGCAATTTTCTGAGGCACATGACCTTTTTTTTGACCGGTACCAAATTTTGGTACTTAAATTCAGTACCTAAAATATGATCAGTTATTATCTGCTAGAGGTTAGCCTAAACCATGTAACATTATGTATTTTTGAACAGGAAATTTCTTCAAGATTCAGAAAATATCAAGTTTAAATACAATATGCTGTCACTGATAATGAAACAGCCGCTTGTTTACACCCTTCCCATTTCTTGAGAAACAAGGGGATACAGCAAACTTTGATTTAGAGAAGGCAAACTTCTGCTAGCTTTTAAACTTGTATTTCGCTTCTTGTCTCCTTGGAAACTTGATACAAAATGACGACTTTAGTAGTGAAATATTTGCAATTCATTTTATCTTTTTATAGGGTGTAGTTTTTCTAAAAATTATAATTTAGTGAAGGTAAGTCAAAAAATTGTGGGGGTTTTGAACTGACATAATGTACAGTACTCATTTTTGATCAGTAAATATCATATACCACTTAGTCTAGACTATTTAAAGTTATATATTGATGGAAAGCAAATTTCCTAAGCTTTCAAATGAGACCGGTATTTAGCAACATATCATATTTTTTAGGCACTAATTTTACTTTTATCTACTTACCATTCAAATTTGTTTGGGGGGGTTTTGAGACCCCTAAAAAATTTGGAAATTCAAAAACGTAAAATTTATCATTATCGCTTGAAATTTTGTCAAATGATGCCCCAAAAGAGTAGTTTTCAGACTGTGTTAATGATAAAGGGTTTGGTTATGTGGTAAAGATGTAATCTCAATTTGATTTTAGTGTAGTTGGCACGTGCTGAGAATTTGGCCGATTTTGTCGTCTGCAAGTGGGTTGTTGGTCTTTTTAACCTTTTTGGGTAAAAAATCCAAGAATTAGGGCACAAATTATACATGTTCCGATGCGTGAGGAAATAAGCATGATCTTGTGAAAATTATATGAAAATCGGATGAAAAATAAAGTCACAAATCGATTTTTTATTAAACTAACTTTGTAACTCAATTTGAAAAAATTTGATGTAAACACTGAAAACCCGAGATCATCAATCGATGATCGCGGGAGCGAAAGAGTTAAAGGGAACTTTCCTATGTGTTGAGTTCATAATGCAATGGAGTGATCAGCCAAGCTTAAGGAAAAAAACAAAAGCGAATGTTAACTTATTCAACGTGGAAATGTACATCCAAGCGTGAACAAACACAGCGACTAACGAATTTCCACCATCAAACTACAGAAAAAATTTCCAGAATAAAACGATATGATAAAAAGACCGATCTCAACAAAAATACTTTTTGGGAACGGTAAAGTGCAAATACGCAGATTTTACAAACTGAAAGATAATGGGTCTTTCCAATACTGATTTAGGAAGGGAGCAATTGTTTAAAGAGCAAAAAATTCCTATTCCAAGCACTGCATTTCAAAGCACACTCAGAAATCAGACTGGCAAATATCCCTACTTAAAATAAGTAGCAAAAAATAACTATGGAAGCAACTTGGTCTACTAAATTAAGCAACTGCAACGATGTTTTCTTGTTACTGGTACACCGAAACTATTTTTGTAAGCAAACAGAGAATACCACTCAATCAGATGCACACAGACGTACAAATCATTCTGGGAATTCTATCTTGTCAAAATCAAGTCTTATTAAACTTTCCTCCATCATGTGAGCAGTCTATATTTATTTAAAATACGTTTTGAAAAATACCAACATTACAAAGAACTTAAGCGAATTTTGATATCAGTTCGCATGCATAACTGTACAGACAGGTTAAGCTGTTTGTATGTACAACTGCATCAGCAAGAAATCGAATTTCGCAAACAGCTTTAGAAACCATGGTGCAATTGATTAAAAAAAAACGATCTTTACTTCCACGCTCAAGTAGTATGAGTGGTGAATACGCTTCACTTGATGGCATGCAGCGATAGATTGAGCGGCAAGCCTGTAGCCAGAGACTGGGCGCGCGCGTATCACGCAACATATGGCGTGGCCAGTGGTGAAGCACATGACTCGTTTGTTTTTGAATTCAAGCGTAGGGCTCAAATTATGACTGGCTTTCAAAGCAACATGATGGCTTGAAGACGATGACACGAGTGTCCAATAACCCATGACCCGCTCATCTTGTGCTCGCTTAGTCAAATTTTTTAATGCAGCTTGATGTAATAGCAAAATAAAACTCCAACATACGCTTTCATCACATGCAAGCGAGAACAGGGCTCTATTATGCTCACGAGCCTTCACGATTGGTCGTGTGCGACAATTACGAACAGTATTCGAATTACTCGTACGCAGATCACACAGCCCAAGGAAGTTTAATGCTTATCTATAATATGGCAAAACCTGAGGACTTCATTTTATACTTACTGCAATATCTGCTAAAACAGCACAAGCAAACTCCATACAAGTTTCAGTGTTACGCACAACAGAAATAAACAGAAAGGCTTTAATGCAACTTCCATACAAAGAAAGAGCACTTACTTTATTGTAATTTGGGGTTTTTCTTGGCCTGATTCAGGTTTTAACTCGACCAATATACTAAGGATTGCAAAAGTCCAATACGATCGATAAGACAGCAATCCAAGATCGGATAAAGGCTTTTCCGGAGTCCCTGCTTTTCCTTCGATCTTAGAAAGTGCATAACCTGGGCAAAACAACACGGTGCAAAAGCTAAGCGTCATATCACGTTTTTTTCTATTTAATAGGGGGTTAAACATAATTAATTCGATGTATCACTACCACTAACACCACCACCACCACCTACTTTTCATCATACTTAGATTAATGAGTGAGCATTCGAAGAATTTGTTAACACTGCTTACTAGGGACTACAGACAAATAGCTCCTTATTTTTCTACAGTTAACAATCCAATTTATTCAATTTATACGTAGTTGGAAGTGGTGGTTTGTATGAAGAGCTAGAACTGCTTTTGCCGTCACCCAACAGAGGGGAAGAGGTGCGCAGTATTACCACTATTTAACGTATTTGTATCATCCACCTCTAATAACGAAGCTTAAGTTAGAAGAGTTGATTTAGCTCCGAACTTTTACGAGCAGGTGCTTTTTAGTCCCAATTCACACTTTGATTGTTTGCGTCAAAAGATCATCATTGAAGTTTGTTTTCAAGCACTTGTTTTTTCCGTTCTGTTTGAGTGTTTCTATGAAGGAAGCTAATCGACTTCCGCTAATATTTACTTAAAGCAAATCCGATCAAGCTATGACGTAGTTGCACAGAGACAACAGTTTAATCGTTCCAGATGACTGCGCACGATCCAGATTTTTTTCTCATTAACTTTTGTTGGCCATTGCTGAGCGACAACTGACAGAGTTTGTGGATTCACAATCCCCGTGGTACAGCAAAGCTTTTCAGAACTTCAAAGCGCTTAAGTCGTAGTTCGATACCTTTGTGAAGGTTAATCAGCGTTCGAGGTAGGCAGCAGATACCCGCACAAATATCATCCACCGCCGTATGACGGTAAAATTTACTCATAACCAACGGCACTCTTTTAATGCTAGAACAGATTAAGGAGGAAGTTTTGATGACGCATATAAGACGCTGCAAACATGTTAAAGTGAATTTCTCAACAATGCCCGTTGTATTTACAGAGTTATATTTATGTTTTATGGCAGGGGTGCACTAACTGCGGCATACTAAGTGAAACTGTGCGGCCAGCCTCAACAGATTGATGACCCAAAACAAAATATTTTCAGTTCAAAAACTCCACGTTTTGAAAGTTGATAAAACAAAACAAAGGTTTTGGAAAAAGAGTAAGCGCTGGAGCCGCGGTATCATTCGGTTCGCTGAAATTGGCCAGCTTACAAAAAAATGAGCAAACCCCTGCTTCATGGCATAACTGTCCGGCTATAGGAGCGGCTCCAGCTATACGACACAATTTCACGGTGCAAACGCGTATTGAAGCTGGTGTTTGAACCAATACGCTCGATTTCCGGATAACAATACATTTGCATGCAATCTGTTAAATTTGTTCCAATCAATTTGATTAGCTTACCGCAAAGTAACACATGCAGACAACAGGCGTAGCTACAGAATGATAATATTGTATGTATAAACAGACTGATATTTGCATTCTAATGACCGCAAGACAAACGATATAATTTTTCACAGATGGAACCGCATTTGCTGTTATAAACAAGGCGTAATGGCTATTTGATCTCAATGGGATTTTGATTTTAAAAAACATCAAAACTGATAGACAACAGCTAGCACTGTAAATATATAACTCGATATTAAACTGCTGTAGTTAGTATTTCTAATGCCCTGCTGGAAAGCCCCAACCTGCTACATCTAGATACACATTTCAGACACGACGTGAACGTTTTTAGCTGTGCACAGTTCTTTCCGCTAATAATGGATTATGCCCAAATATGGCTGGCATGAGCATTTAAGTTTCCTATATGTTTTATCGAAACACAATGCTATTTTTGGTCAGTAAATTTATATCAATCTCCATGTCATGATCTCTGCATTCTACAGAAAATAAAAACATCCACGTAGAACTACTTTTTAATATTTTATACGACCTATGCTTGATAGAAAAAGAACATAACAGTATTTTCAAGTTGGGGGTCACGTAGCCAGCTTATTTTTCAAGTGGACATTATCATCAAATTAAATCAAAATATAAAAACCATACATTAGAGCAAAACATTTAGTCTAAGTGAATTTCCGTCAAAATATGATTTGAGATAAAAAAAGTAGCAACTACTTGTTCACACAAGCGCGTGTGCACTTCTGACAAGAGGCAATTTCGAAGTTTACGTAAGGATTCTTAGCTTGGTAGTCCTAGTGTGTGGTCTGGTGTGCGTTTATACGACTACACTAAACCATCAAATTACGTCAACACAATTACCAATACTCCCCTTACACGTTTAGTGCGAAGGCATTGTTTCAGAGTCAACCCATAAACTAACAATATATTACTTGAGCTGAACAATGGAAAACGCGTTTAGTTTTACGAAAGCTGGGAGGGTTCTAGGTGGCAGAGTGCGTGGTTCGGGGTTTAAAATCTGCCCATGTATCGTTGGTATTTGTCAGAAAAGGCAATCGGGTTTTGAAAGGTAGCCTACAAATCAAAGTCCGATGCAAAAGTATGGTGCGAAAGGGAAACAAAAACATATACAGCAAGAAAAAATTGCTTTTAATAGTAACGGAGGCCAACAGAAATAGCAATCCTACGACGTTGAAACCTCCTCGAGATGTATGCTGAATCAATCTTCAACAGCGCCAAACAACCAATTAATGGGACCAGAAACAAACAGGAAATGAATATCACAGCTGCTTAATTTTTGACCTTCTCTAGCTGCTTATACAGGTATATGAAAGTGCTTAAAGATATAAGTTGGTGAATATCTCGGGAAAAACATCCGCTTTTAATGTAGTAGGAGATTGCACCTCGCAGGAGATAAAACACTTAAAACCTTTCTTTACCATTTTATAAGTTTGAATTGTCCCAGGAAGTGAAACTTTCACATAAATTAGCACCGTTTAAGCATTTGACAATGCAAGCAAAAAAACAAGATAGAAAGCGTGTCCAATGCATCAAAAACTTATTAACTTGATGGCAGACATCACTCACAAAAATTTTATGAAGAAGGTTTACATATTTGGTGATGATGAACAAACTTGTTCTACTTCCTTTAACTTGAAATGCCTATTTTTGACGAACATTTTACAAATCACGTCTCAAGAACGATAAGCTAATTGCTCCTAGTGGGAAAACGTTTTTGAAAAGCAATTACTTAAGTAATGTTATTTTGCCGGTGCATTGGGGGGTGCGTTACCAGACTCCTTCGAAAAGGAGCCACAGCAGGAGATCGTAAAGCTTCATGAGTCAGGCATTCTCACGGCATAAGTCGCGGGTGGTACATAAAGGAGATGTAGACAAAAAATAGCACAAGGGAATTACACGATATGTGATTGGTGGCGGGTGATCGCAGGCGCTGCACGAAGGATTGTGAATGCTACCGATTTTGGAACGATAAAATTCAAAAGAATGTCGGTCCATTGCTACTGAAGTAATCGAGGGCACAGCGAGCGTGACGACAGAGCAAAAAAAGAACCTAGGTGTGAAAATACTAAAAGGAGATAGTACGGTTAAAGTTTGAGGAGTGGATACCACGTTCGAGCCAACCTTGCTGATGCGGCGTATGTCTATCATTAACCACCATCTTCGTTTTAGCTTTAAGCTATCAAGCAAATTTAAAATTCTTATTAGTAACTACTGATGTTGCCAAAGGTTTTTCAACTGAACTAAGCTACCTAAAGCCCCGACACTTCCATAAGACCAGCATTCTGCAAATAACATTTGAGATTGTCTGCCGCCGATTGCAGCCATCAATAAGATGTTAATTAGTACCAACTAGCAATGTAAATGTTTGTTCCAATTTAGAAGATAAATGCTAATTTCGCCCTTATAGCACCTAAATATAACCACGACATCAAAAATATGTTTCAGACTATTATTATGGTATAATAGATATCAGATCTTAAAATAACAGTAGACATCAAGAAAGTTTGTAAACAGTTTAACATCGGTAAAATTAGTAAAATCTATATTTAGGTGGAGGAAGAAACAGTTTTGGGTTTCCTCAACGATCTATACAAGGTAAATACAACCGACTGCAAGCTAACTCTGGGTTAACTAGTGTAAAGTATTGACTGATTCATAGAATCTATATCAAGCCGCAATTGTCTAGAAGACATGTCAATCGAGTTTATCGAATTTAAATGAGAATAAATGCGACGAATATTTAAAAACAGAATCAATAATACAGAAGTCGGAATTAATTGCATTTGAGAGGGTTAAAATGAAGAAGGCACTAAACGAAGAGACACGAGTGGTTAATAACTGCGAAGTCAGACATGTTGAAAAGCGAAAGAACGATGCCGTCAACAAGAGATTGCATTATCGTTAGCAGTAACAAGTGATCTTCCGTACATACACTTCTTCTCCGTTGTTCAAAACTATTTTGATATATAGCAAACGCAATTTCATGTCATCTCCTCAAATAAATTAGATTTTACAAACTTATTGAAAATAATTTCCGAGAAATACGACAACTGCAATAAACCCTACTCAAATAGCACTGTTGTTTCATTTCTATCCTGTCAACGAAGGGTTATGCGCTGCTGATGCCACCTAATTTTACATAAAAATTTCGAACAAAATCGTAAAGGTTTTTGGAAGTTTTGAAATTCCGAACGGTGCGCTTAGAAGCAAAGAGCAATTCCATTGCGACACGAGAAGAGCTAGCGGTGTTGCATCGAACGTGCGTGAAACACCTTTGCAACGATTTAAGACATTTAAGAATGACTTAGCAGCTTTGTGTTGATATTAAAATAATCTATTAAAGCGACATCTACGTGACAAAAACTTGCAACAAGCGCGTGGTTTACTGCCGGTATTTAACAAAGCAAAGATGTTGGCACAAGCCTAACCGCTTAACTTTTAACCACATAAACCATGCAAGAGTGATGAGCGGGCTTAAAAAACTGAGTTTATATTAAATAGACATTCTTGCATTAAACACAAATTCAGTAAATATTGGCATTGCAATACCATGCTATCATATAACAAAAATGGAATAATCATGCTTGCTTGCTTGTGATCGCCCATTGTTAATGACAATTTCCTTCAAACGAGGGTGAGATGAGAGAACGTGGGCAAAGAATTGTCTTGGGTGATGAGGAGGTTGTACCGCCCCCAGTCGCACTACCTCGACCCTCTATGGCTGCCACAGTGGCGAGGTACCTTCTTCGTCTAAAACTGTCAGTTTTTCGCTCAAAATATTAAAAGTTTCAACGAGTGACGTCTTTTAAATTTAAGTCGAGTCGCAAAATACAAATTATTAAGATTTCATTAATCGAAAGCCGCTGTACTAAGCAGAAGCATCCGTAGAACAAACTTAGAGTAGTTTTGAACACAGCATCACTTGACTTCAGATTCAACTTTTTTTTTGTTTCACGACGCAGAGCACACCAAAGCAAACAAAATAGCGCCACCCAGCAAACGAAAAATTTTGATAAGCACTTTTCAACTAAAGTCTTTACAATCAAGACTGCTGCCTTCGTTGCACACAGTAAGCACTTTTGCACCAATATTTGCAAGAGCTGCACTACTGCTGCAGAGGTGACAAGTACGCTCAACTGCTGTACGATGCCAAAATTTCACCAAATTCCACCACAATACCATAAAACGCAATGCTATTAGGGAGCAAAACTTAAAATCCACTATGAAATAGCATAAAGATAAAAAAGCTAAGCTTCAGTGGACATGCATACAATTTACTAATTACGGTGCGACATCGAAAGCACAGATCAGTCGATTTATGTAATTTTACAGTACAAAGTTCTATTTTTCTAAATATGGCGATGCCATTTAGCAGGGTGAACTTTTAAAAAACTGAAATCTGAACTTTTAGCATTCTTTTAGCTTATAAATTGCAGGATTTACGAAGTTCTATTTGAAAGCTGCAACCAATATCTATGGTAACCCTATTATTTCAAAACTGGCCGGCATATTAAACATGACTGTGCTGAGTGTTAATTTTTGAAGCGCTGAATTCAAGGCATGATGAGTAGACCAAACCAAAAAATGACTTTTTGCCTTCAGGCAGCCAAATTAATACTTTAGCACCACATAGCGGTACATTTCAAAGAGAAGCCTGCTTCTACAGTACTACGACATAATCAGTAAAACAAGAACATGAAATTTTATAGAACTCACTGAATTCTATGAGCAACTTTCCGAATCCTTTTCTTTGATGAGGAGGCAATGTTAATATGCAAGCTACATTGTAATCTTCGGTTGACTCTTTTTCCTGCAACAATTACGCAGTTATTTTGCTGAAAACTATATATATATTCTATTTTTGAAAAACAGTAAAACTTGTGGCTACCCTACCCTCCCCCAAAGTGGAAGCATTGCGGGACACCTTTAAATTCCAGGAGCCGAGCGTACTCTCCACGGCGGAGATAAGAGGTTGCATAAAATAAAGAGTTACCGAAGAAAGTACACCGTCAACAGTCAATAACAAGGCAGAATGAGAAGAGACGTGTCCTGACAACTTGGCATGTGGATGACCACAGGCGATGCACAGAGAATTTTTATTTTGCTAATTCTAAAGATACAGGCGCACAAAAAAAGCTGCGTCCGTTGCAACAAAGACGAGAAAGGACGCAGCGAACATAAAGAGGAAGCACAAGTTCTTCAGAACAAATTGAGGAAAAGTTACATGTCGAAAAACCTAAAGGTGGTGCGCCCCCGCACCACGTGAAAAGAGTGAAATCGCCCCCGCTCTACGTGAAGAGAGTGAAATAGTGGATATAAAAAAGAGAGTAAAGGGATTTTGGGTGAATGAAGCAGCGCTCTCGTTTGTTGTTACTAACGCCTTGCGAGGGATGGGGACGTGATAGGAGACCATGGAGCCCAAGAAACCGCGCAGCTCTTCAAGGTCTGGACCACAGGTCGTATAGAAATAAGGAGCCATTTAAAAGGGAGCGGCATAAGTCCATAGCAGGACAGTGCACAATGAGTTAAGGAGTGGCCTGGGTCGGATGATTACAGGCGCTGCAGAAAGAACTCTCCATTCTGCCAATTCTAGAGCGATAAGAGTTAAACAGAAGGCTATGTAGTTGAAGAGAAGACGAGATAAGACACAACGAGCGTGGCGAGGAAGCACAAGCTTGGGGACCAGTGTGTTGAAGGACTTAGAAGAGACAGTACGCCTCTAGTCCGACACAAGAAAAAGTGGGTACAAAAGGTCAGAGAAGAGGACTACATAGCACTGTAGATGGCTGGAGCCGCGCACCTCGTCTTGCCAGCTTATGGGCCACACCCTTATTCGGAAGAAATGAGTAACCGGTGGCCCATTGTAACCTAATAGAAGAAGAAGAAAAGACAGTTCTTGCAAGATGTGCCAGAGGATGCGAGATAGAAGGAACGCTGGAGGGGAGATAAGTGTAGCAAGAACGGAGCGAGAGTCTGAGAGGAGGAACAAGAGACGTGAAAGATTTGTCGATGTTGCCAAGACCAACGAAGGTCTTGGAGAATGGCGCATGCTTCAGCAGATTGAACACACTGGGCCTGCCGAATAGGAGAGAGTGGCCTCAGCGCCATAAAGTGAGCAGCGAACAAGGATGCCGAATCCTCCTTTTTCAAAAAGATAAGTAGCAAAGGCATCCGTCGAAATCACGACATCGTCAGCTGGCAGAGAGTCAAAGTGGGCAAAAACCGCACCGTGGTGAGAAAGAGGAACAGAGCAAGAGCAAGAAGTAGAAAGAGTTAGCTTCCCGCTGAAGGCGAGTTGTAAGGAAGAGCGGGAAGGCAAGCAGAAAGAGCCAACCTGGAGGAACAAGGTGAAAGAACAAGCAAGTGAGTGGACGCAAACATTCTTCAGAAGGACCTGAAGAGTTTAGATTTCACTCTATGTCTGGTCAGAAATGAAACGAGAAAGGAGGTTGGAAGTCGAAGATCCGCTCATAAGACAAAGCGAAGTGAATCAGGGTTACACGTAGG
Source organism: Trididemnum clinides (assembly GCA_963675345.1). NCBI lineage: Eukaryota > Metazoa > Chordata > Ascidiacea > Aplousobranchia > Didemnidae > Trididemnum > Trididemnum clinides. Next base: position 5,979,426 of record OY776290.1, read on the forward strand.
GAAGGGCGCCTCTGAGAGGCGAAGAGGGATAGGGGAGGACAAGAGAAAGGCGGTGACGTCATAACTGGCTGTTCGGCTACAGCGTTCTAACTTGGTAACGTTGGGAAAACGACACTATTTGAGTGAAACATAAGTGAGAACGGACCGAAAAAAAGCTTTATACGAAAGAAAAATGAGCTCCTTGAAGGGGCCCCATGAGAAAGCAGAGATACAGCGCAAGACATTGAGACGAGAAAACAATTTGGCCTTTAGCGAAGATGCATGTGCAGAAAAGGAAAGGGCGTGATAAAAGATGATTTCAAAAAAAGTTGAAGTTAGGTTGAAGCGGAGAGGGAAGTTCAATAATAGAAGATGGGGCGGGAGATGAGCTTGATGGGAATCCATCGTGCAAGAGGCCTCACGTTTACTTGGATAGACAGGAAGACAACAAAGCTCGGACCAGCGTTTCAGTCGAATCAGAGCTCCCAGTGTAGCTTCCGCAGCAGCAGGGAGCGAAGGGGAGGACGACCAGACGGCCAGAAAGTCAGCATTAAGATAACAGCTGACGGAAGTAGGTGGAGAGGCAGGGAGATCGTTGATGAAAAAAAACAGGGCGAAGAACGGATTCTTGCGGATCACCTCGACAGGCTCAAAAGGAGCGATTTTCGTGACTTTGACAAATCAGGCCAGCGCGCCTATCAGAAAGGAAAGGTTGAAGGCATCGAACAAAGCAAGGAAGAAAGCCAGCTGAAATACGCTAGTAGAAAACAACGGGATGCCATAAAAAGTCAAAAGTTTTAAACAAGTCGGTAGTAGCAGGTAGCAAGTCGTCGAAGAGCCCGGCTTGGGTTTGTTAAACCCACCCAAAATGCACTGAGAAAGATAGAGAATGTGACTCAAAGTAAACCAACCGAGGGGGAAACTGGCCTGGCGAGGAGAGAGAATGAAGTTAAGACCCCAGAAAGAAGAGTAAACGGGGTGGAATGAAGCGCTCAAACGGTTTTGAGACCTAGAAAAGAGAGACAGATCGGAAAGAAGGTGAGTCGTGAAGTTTTTCCATCTTGCGGGTGGGAATAATGGACGAAGATTTCCAAATGGAAGGAAAGCAATGCAAAGACCAGGAAAAGATTAAAGATATGAAGAGGATTCACGACAAAGCGAGGGAGGTACTTCGTCATGGAGTAGGCGACTCTGTGTCGACCGTTAGCGGTAGAAGAGGAAAGATTGGCCGCAGCCGCAAGAAATTCCCAGAAGATTAAAGGAGAGCAGAAAAAGGAATAGCTCCTCAGGGCAGGAGGCACGGCGGAGCTCAGACACTAAGACAAGTGGCCTCGGGCCATGCTGAGCAAATCCTTAGGTTGTGAGCCAAAAAAGTAAGATCTCAGGTAGTTGGCAAAAACCGATGCCGACTTGCGGGGAGACGACCAGTTTAGAAAGATAGAGGAGGAGGAGGACGAGGAAGCAAAACCACCAACGGAACAAAGAATAGAATTCACGAATTTATGATTAGACCTAGGAAAAAGAGATAAGCATGTATCGTGCCATGCCCCGGCCTTTGGTATTGCGATGACGGACGAATCATGCAGAGAGGCTGAGATGTTAGCCTGTCGCTCTTTATCACTTATGATGAGCGGAAGCAAAAGCTTTGTGTCTTTTCCTCATCGCTTCTTCCACTTCAGACCATGACGAGATTTGAGCTTGGCGTTTGACGCGGCTGAAAGGAGTGGAAAATCTGGCAACATTCAGCACCAAGGAAGTAAAAAGCACAGCAGCCGAAAAAAAAAGGAGTGTTCATCTGCAAAAGGACAGTGCGAATCGATGTAAAGAGCATAGTCATGCCAACGAGCTTTCTAGAATTTAAATAAAGAAAGATGCTTATTGAGGCGAGAGAATGGAGAAAGAGGAACGGTAAGGAGAATTGGGAAGAGTTCAGAACCCAGGTCCTGAAGCATTTCCCGGGGGCAGAAGAAAGTAAGAGAGGAAAGAGCAAAGGAGATGTCAAGAGTGGAGCGGCTGCCGTAGAAACGGTGAAGAAGGGGCGTCAGGGTCATTGAGGAAAAAGAGATCAGAGATGACCTAATCAAATACTTCTTCCTCACGAGGGTCTGACGTACCTCTGGAATGCCAATGAGGATAATGGCAGTTGAAGTTCTCCAGAATTAAAAGGCTTCTGGAGGAAGGGAGAACAGAGCAAGAAAAGAAGTCAGTTCAACTATTTGACAAAAAAGAGTGAATAGGAGCGTAAGTGCTTAAGAGAGAGAGAGTTTTTCAGCGAAATCTAGACCCCACGTATTAAGAGTAGGCGTCATGTGGAGAGAGAAAGATAAGAGGTTAGGAGTTAACAAAAGGATAGGTCATGTTTGACAAAGATGACTACACCGTCACTGGTGGGCGAGTCATCAGAAAAAAAAGCCAGATCGGGAATGAGTGCAATCAGATCGAAGAGCCGAGTATCTAGGCATCCAGAAAGATAAAGAAGAGCTAAGGTTAGGTTCCTAGATCGACAAATGCGAAAAAAAGTAAAAAAATTCAACACTTCTAGCACCATGACCTTCTGGGTTCCCAGTTGGAGGGCCTTCTACGAGTCAGGACAAAAGGAGAAAGCAGGGGCGTGGAACAAGAGCAGAAAGTGGAGGAGAATGAGAGGTTTGGAAGCGAGGATGAGGGATAAGAGCTACATTGATGGAGGAGTGGGGTTGCTGTGAACCGTGAAGGTATAGTTTTTGGAGGGACTCGGAGAAGATGGTACAGTGTTGGTGCACTGGTGATCCCTATAAGAAAATAAGCAGCAAGAACAGCTCCAGAAGCGAGAAAGGGAAAGGAAGTCAAACTCCGAAGAGAGAAAGGTGCCACTTATCAGATATAGAATAGGAATTAGAAAGCGAGACACAGAGGCAGGAGAGCAGTAGACGACAGAAAACCGATTTTAGTGAGAGTGCATGCTGCCATTCTGCGGTGGTTCTGAGGATAGCACTGCGAAAAACATGCATGGTTTGGGAAAGCCCGAATATCCAAGACTCACGGGAAGGCCAACAACCGTTACAATCCAGGGACTGCACCACCATGTTGTGGCGGCTGTTGATTGCTGCAGCACCCATTTGTCGCGTTGGTACTCGGAGAAAACGAGTGACCGGGTCCCACTGCAGACGGATAAAAGTAGATAATGAAAAGAAGTTTCTTCCAAATATGCCAGAGAGCGAGGGAAAGCAGTAACTACGAGCTCTTTACGCCGCTCACTCTTTGGCAACTCTCTGTCTCTCTACGACCTCTGGTCCAGACCCTGCGGAATTTTCCCGGCTTCTGGGTCTCCATGGTCTTCCGCCATGCCCCCATCCCTCAGAGGGGGTCGGGTAATCAACAACAACAACAAGGATAGGTAAGTCAGAAAACAAGAAAATAAAAACGGCAATTTAATTATTACAAAAGAATTATTTAATTATCTACACTAATTACTGACTTTTGAAAAATATCCAACCAAATGAAATCCTTTTGAATCGTATTCCGTCATAACATAAAACAAGAATGGATCAGTATCATAATAAAGTGTCTTGTGGTCCAGAAAGCACTTTGCCAGTAAACATAGATTCTGAGCATAAGCCTGGAATAAAGTGAATTGTTGAAACACGTTTGTAGTTTTCTTCTCAACTTTCACTTAGATTTAAAAGCGAATCTTTATTTTCCAAAATCTTGACAAATGTCGATCACAGGCGATTCAGTTACAATAGTGAGCAGTTTGCCAAGCATATCGTAGAGGCGACTATTGGCTGTCTATCAACCATATTTTGTCTCGATGGTGGTGGGGCTACCAGTTTTTCTGTGCTTCGATATAAGTAACAACTTTTTTTATACTTGCTTGATGGATTTGCGGTGTAGAACCTTAATATTAAGGTTCACAAAGTTTCTCCCCCCCCATGGAAGAGGAGGCCAAGGATCATAAACTAGATTTTGCCAATTTTTTTCTTGCTATGCAGGCTTAAACGCGGTGCTTTTGCGTGCGTCTGTCATCATCAACTTGCTCTTAAAAGAGTTTTTACTGGCGTAACACAGCGCAGCACACAATTCAGCATGCCTTTAATGATAGCTTACAACGAATTTTTGAAGCCTGAACAATTTTCTGGGGTTCTAATATTTAATTACTTAGCGGCTATGGCTTTACATTACGCTGATTTTGATCCCTCTAAGCCAGCGCCTCACAACCAGTGTGCCACGGCACAACGATGAGCTAGAAGATGATGCTAGGTGTGCCGTAGTGTAACTGTAATCCGAACATATTTTTTAACAAACGACAGTTTTTTTATCCTTTACAAATCTGAACGTTTTGATAGCTAGTGATGCAAATTACTCACGCTTCGAAACGTCACACTTAATGCTTCGAAACGTCAAAACAAGTCATGTCATTGCATTTTCGGAAGCCGCTTTGGTGTCAATAATTGTTGATTCGCTTGTTAGTCAGTTTTCAGAATCAATGCGCTGTCAAACACCTGTTCTTGATCAATGTACTTGTATTCTCAGCAAAACTGCAGACAGTGACACTGTTTCGACCTATCAGGTCTCTTCAGTGCAGTTGGTGACCGACAAGAAGCTAGAGGTTTTAATAAGGCATAGCTTAGACCTAGCAGTTGCTAGACTTAGTGCACCTGCGACAACCGCCACTCATTCACGAGTGATACGGGTTCGCAGAGTACTGACAGACCTTCCACCAAGTGGATCTAGTATAGATCCCGCAAGTGTGGCGGTCTAAGCTATGCCTTATTAAAAGCCTCTAGCTTCTCGTCGTTCACCAACTGCACTGAATAGACCTGATAGGTCGAAACAGTGTCACTGTCTGCAGTTTTGCTAAGTGCATCGCTAGCCTCTTGCATTACTCTACTTGTATTCTGTTTGTTGATTTTCGCTTCGTATTTTATGAGCCGATTCGTTTATTTCTATTAACAAGTGCACTCGGTAAGCAAAATCAGAAAAACATTAAAGTTTTCAACGGTATAATGACTAAATTTAGGGGCGCCGGAATTTCCAAAAGGAAAAAAAATTAAAGAATAGTTAACACCTTTAAAAAGGCACTCTACACTGTACTGCTTTCCGAAACTTCATTCCAATTGTTATCACTTTCCAAACTTGATTTTAAACAGGCTACCAAACTTCTCAACATCATAGGTATGCCCCAGCGCTTTTCAAACTTTTTTATGTTGTGGCACACTAATACATTCTGAATTTGACTGCGGCACACATACTTTATGAAAATGAAAAACCTACTTTTCACTAACCCTGCAACGAGAGCTACTTATTTAAAACACCCTACAAGTTCACATACCAAATAACATCAACATTAAATGCATAACAACAGCAATATTTAATGAGAAGGGTGCGATTGCATACGTGCACAAATCGTTTTGATACGGGGTTGAATGTCTGACAAGCACACCCTTAGTTCGTGTTCCACACTTTTCAGTCCAAATCTTTGTTTGTTTTTGATCGAAGTCAGAGAAGAAAAAGCCGATTCACAAAGGTACGTCGTGACGAACGGCAATAAGACGTGAATGGCTTGTTGAAAAAGTTCGGGATACTCATGCCGAACGCTAATCCAGAAATTGCCAAGGTCCATTTCATTGTGCTTTAGTTGTAAGGAGCGATCCATGCTTAATTCGAGTAGTTGTTCTTGTGCTAACAAGTCAACAATGTTGGCAGCTTTTGTCGCAGACTGATTAAATGGATTTTAGTAGTTGGCAATCTCACCCAATCATAGTGAGAAACGTCGAGATCAGGAAAGTAATGAGAAAGCCTTCGTTATGGAATGTGCAGGTGGTTGCAGATAGACTTTTTCAAAACAGGCAAATCATCAATTTCAGCAACTGCTGCTTCTGTAAGAGGAAACATTTCTAAAACCTCTTTCTCAGCTTTTTTACGCCAAAGATTCAACTTTAGCTGAAATGCACCAAGCTTGTCTGTTGCGGTCAACAAAGATTCATTTCTACCCTTCATCTTGGTATTAAGCATGTTCAAATGACCAAATACATCTGCTAAATATGCTAGCTTGCTCCACCAGTGTTCGCTTACAAGATGGTGCTTGAAGTCAGCCTTCTAATCAGCGAGAAAAAGCATTATTTGCTCTTTGAGCTCGTAGATGGGTAAAAGAACTCTACCCCGACTCAACCACCGCACCTTAGTATGTAGAAGCAAGTCCTTGTAGTCTTCTCCCATCTCTTTGCATAGAATTTCAAACAGTCGTGACTTTAAAGGGCTGGTTTTAATGAAGTTGACTAATTTTACTGCTGTGTCAAGTACTTCTTTAAGCTCATCAAGCAAAGTCTTTGCCATCAGTGCTTCACGACGCAAAAAGCAGCGAGTAATTTGAACATCAGGATATGTATGTTTAACTTTGGAAACAAATCCTTTGCTCTTTCCCATCATCGAAGCTGCACCATCGGTGCAGACGTTTACACAGTTCTTCCACTACAACATTTCTTCTTCCAAAAATTTTGCTGTTGTATTGTATATTTCAGCTCCAGTTGACAAGCTGAAGTTCTCGGCAAAAAAGAAGACTTTCCTGTGTGGAATTACTTCCAATAAATTTACGTTAGCTAGGAGTTGGCATTTTCCTTTTATATCAGTTGACTCATCCAACTGGATAGAAAAAAGCTTACTTTCTAACAATTTATCTCAAAGCTGCTCCAATATGTCAGCCGCCATGTCGTTTATGCGCCGGCTTACTATATTGTCAGAAAGTGGAATTTTTTGAATTTCTTTAGCAGCATTTTGACCTAGCATACTCCGTACTGTTTCCCGACAGCATGGGGCAACTAAACTATCTGCGATGGTATGAGGTCGCTTGCATTGTGCAATTAGTTGAGAAACATGGAAGCTAGCTTCCTTGCCTTTATAAGAAATAGATGTGTAATTACTCATCAACCGCATTTGCTTTGCATGTTGGTCCAGCAAACGCGAAAAAAACGCCGTCGATTTTTCTTTTAAAGTAAAGTGCTGGCTGTCGAGATGCTTTTTCAGCTTGCTAGGTACCATCGCTTCGTTTGCTAACTTAGTGCCACACAAAGGCATAGTGGTAGCATCTCCTCTGTACAAGTGAAACCATATTGATTTGAAAATTATAGGCGAAGATGGAAATTGTAAACCTTGCACCTAATTGGCAAAGCAGCATACGGGCGGTTAAGCAAAGCAACGCAATACGTCGTCGGTTGAAGTCTCAGTGCTTCTGCATGTGCATAGTTGGATTTTTTTTAAGGATAACGTTAATGAGTGGGTTACTTTTGCTTGTGACGGGACGGGCCCTGCTGATGAGTCGAAAAGGACGAAACGTGTCCAGGGATGGTCTCGTCTAAATTGGTTGGGTGGTATACTCATTATTGTTTCCTGGTGGTATAATCATTATTGTTTCCTACTCATTCATATTCATTTTAATAAATTGTTAATGCCCCTTACGCCCGTATGCTGCTTTGCGAATTAGGTGCAAGGTTTAAAATGAAACCATACTGTAAATAGCTATCATCGCATTGTCGACTGCTTGTTTTTTTAGACTTTTTAGCAGTTACTCTCTTATCGCTTACGCTTGCTTCCTTTGGTTTGCTTATGAAATGAATATATTTATCCATTGCGTTTTAAAAGCTGAATTCTAACTCGTTCCGTATATTTTCAAAACAATGCAGTAGTAACTACGGAGTACTGAGCTACAGTTAATACTATTGTGATGTCGCATACAGAAATTTTACAAAAATTTTGCCCATTCATACAATTGTAAATCACTATAGCTGTTTTAGGATGTTAGGTTTTGTTGTTTCTGAAAAGTGCGTGAGCAATAGTAAAACAAATAGCCTAAGTTAAGGTGAAAAGTTAAAACCCAAAGCAATGCAACGCGGATCAAAAAGATTTACAGCATAAGGTTTTGTCGAAACATAAAACCTTCGCGGCACACTTCAGCCTCTTCAGCGGCAAACAGTTTGGGAAGCACTGGTATATCCTAATTAATTTACACCTGAAAACATACCAATGATCATGTGTTAAGAGGGGAGGGGTAACAAACGAACAAATAGAGACATGAAGAAATATGCGTGAAAGCGTGGTTGCACTTGATTAGGTATCTATAAAAAGCTGAAAATTAACTAGGTGCTAACCTATTGTACGGACAATCTATAACCATGGTTACATGTACCTCTCTCATGGCCACCACAGAAAATGAGTTTTATCGATTGCAGATTTGCCTAAAATTCGCAAAATTAAAAAATCTTGTTTTAGTTGAAAACTCGTTTTGTTTGTGCCTTCTCCTAGTAACGGAGCAGGTGATTAGCTGCTTCGACTTTTCTTGATAAATTTTTGAATTTCTTTCCAATTTTGCCCACCAACTTATGCGGAAAAACTGTTGATGGTGTTGTTACCCAACTCCTTCTGAGAAATGGGAGCTTGGCGGAACACCGTGGAGCCCCAGTAGCCGGCAACTACCCAGGGCCTGGACCAGAGGTCCTAAAGAGACAGAGAGTCGCCAAAGAGCGAGCGGCGTAAAGAGTCCGAGGCTGGACAGTGCAGAATGAGATGAGAGGTGTCCTGACACGAGTGTCCACAGGCGCTGCAGGAAGGATTCTCGATTCTGCCAATCCTAGAGAGATAAAAGCTAAACAGAAGACTGTTTCCGTTACAGCGAAGACAAGAGAAAACACAGCGAGCGTGACGAGGGAGCACAAGTTCTTCGGTAAAAATCGAGAGAATCTGCGTGTCGAAGAATTTCGATGAGACAGTACGCCTCCAGTCCGAGAAAAGAGAAGAGTGGATACGAGAGATAAAAGGAAAGAGACTACAAGGGATTGCAGAGGGCGCTAGTAGCGCTCCCCGTCAGGCAAGCTCATCAGCCGCATCGTCCCCCGGGAGAAGCGAGTGTCCGGGGGCCCATTGTAGCCTGATAAAACAGAAGGAGAGAGAAGACAGTTCCTGCCAGATCTGCCAGAGAGCTTCAGGTAAAAGGAGAGATCGAAGAAAGGACAGAGCGAAAGTCAGATAGAAGGAGGAGAGAAAAGAAGTGGCCCACATGTTAGTGCTGCCTAGACCAGCAAAGAGCTTACAGAATACGCCATACCAAGTACATCAGAGCCGCCTTTGCCAAAAGGAAAAGGTACAGAGCCGTCTGTCCAGAACGCCAGATCGTGATGGGGAAGAAAGTCAAGGTGAGCGAGTGCCGCACCTTGGCGAGAGAAAGGGAGATCAGAGCGCGAACATGAAGACAAAAGGGTGGACTTCACAGTGAAGGAAAGCAGGTTCCAAGGAGGAAAGGGAGGGCAAGCAAGAAGAGCCTCTCTAGGGGAAGAAGAAGGAAGCATGAGTGGTGAGTGAACCCAAAAGCTCTCCAGGACGATCTGCAAAGTCTTCGTTTCACTTCTAGTCTGGCCAAACCTGAAATGGGAAAGGAGGTTGGGAAACAAAGAGCCCATTCATAACGTGACAGACAAAATGAGTCAGGGTGACTCGTAGGGGAGGAAGAGAAGCCTCGGAGAGAAGAAGTGGGATAGGGAAGGACGAGAGGCAGCCAGTGATGGCGCGACTAGCCGCTCGGTGGAGGCGTTCCAATTTGGTGATATTGGTAACGCTTGAGAAAGGAAATCATCCGGGTGAAGCATAAGTGAGAAGGAGCCAAAGAAAAGCTTTATACAGAAGAGAGAGGGACTCCCTAGAGGGGCCCCATGAGGAAGCAGAGATACAGTGTAAGGCCTGGAGACGAGAGAAGAACTTGGCCTTCAGCAAAGATACATGTTTAAAAAAGGAAAGAGTGCGGTCGAAGTGACACCAAGAAAGGCTGGAGTGAGATCGAAACGGAGGTGGGAGTTGAGTAAGAGGAGGTTGGGCTGGAGGTTCGCTTGGTGGGGATCCACCGTTAAGAAGGAGACCTCACATTTTCTTGAATTGAGAGGAAGATACCTGTACTCTGACCAGCGCTCCAATCGAAACAGAGCTCCTTGTGTGGCCTCAACCGCAGTGGGGACCGAGAGGGAGGAGGACCAAATGGCCAGATCGCCAGCATAAAGAGACCAGCTGACAGAAGAAAGCAGAGAAGCAGGAAAATCATTGATGGAGAGAAAAGTACAGGGCCAAGAATGGATCCTTGCAAAACATCTCGATGGACTCGAAAAGAACGACTTTTGTGATTTTGATAAACCACGCAAGCACGCCTATCAGAAAGGAAAGATTGAGTCCAACGAGCAAAGCAAGAAGGGAGGCCAGCCGAAATGAGCTTATGGAAAAGGGTGGAATGCCAGACAGAGTCAAAAGCTTTCAAAAAATCAATAGTTAGAGAGGATTGTCCAAGATCCCAGCCTGGGTTTATTAAACCCATCTAAAATGGACTGGGAAAGAAACAGAATTTGATCAAGAGTAGACCGTCTGGGGCAAAAACCGGCCAGGCGAGGAGAATGGAATTTGATTCCAAAAAAAAGAGTAGACGAGATAGTATGATGCGTTCAAAAAGGTTTGGTACGCAGGAGATGAGAGAGAGAGGCCGGAAGGAAGCAGGAGAGTCGAGAGGCTTTCGCATCTTATGAATGGGAATAATAGAAGATATCTCCCAGATGAAAGGAAAGGAATGCATAGACCAGGAAAGATTGAAAATATGATGAAGAAAATCCATGTCAGAGCGAGGAAGGTGCTTTCGCATGGGATAGGCAATTTTGTCTGGGCCAGTGGCAGTGGACGAGGAGAGGTTGGAAGCATCCGCAAGAAATTCAGCGAGGGAGAAGGGTGAGCAAAAGGACAAGTGAGACTACTCAGGGCACGTGGCTCGGCGGAGCTCGGAAAAGTAGCCTGTCGCTCTTCTATGCAGGGCCTTTGACTGAGAGACAGAAAAGTGGGATCTCATGTAATTGGCGAAAACCGAAGCCGATTCCCTGGGAGAGGAACAGTTGGGGAAGTTAGGATAGGAGCAAGATGAAGAAGAAGAGCCAGCGATAAAACGAAGGAGAGAGTATACAAATTTAGGGTTAGATTTGGGCGAGAGAGAAGAGCAAGTCGCCTGCCATGCCTCAGCCTTGGCTTTCCAACGAACTTTCTGAAAATTGAAGGAAGGGGGACGCTCGTTGGGACAAAAGACCGTAGAATGAGGGATGGTTAGTAGAATTGGTAGATGATCAGAACCCAGGTCCTGAAGCATCTTCCATGAGCAAGAGATGGCGAGAGAGGAGGGGCCAAAGGATATGTCAGGGGAGGAGCGATGGAGAAGAGTAGTTATTCCCAGAGGGGTTGATGGCAATTGAAATCCCCAGAATGAAGAGATTTCTGGAGGACGGAAGAATGAAGTAAAAAAAGAGTCGGTTCTGCCATCCATCTGAGAAGAGCAAAGAGTGGGAGTGTAAACATTGGGAAGAGAGGAGGAGATGTTGACCCTACATAATCAAAGTAAGGATCAAGCGAAAAAAGAGAGGAGGTAGAAAGTTTAGAGAAGAATAAGCCCTGCCTGACGAAAATGATGACGCCGACACTAGCGTTCATGGCATTACGAGAGAGAATGCCACACCGGGAGTGGGTGCGATCAGATCGCAGAGCAGAGAATCCAGGGATCCGAAAAGAGGAAGATGAGTTAAGATTAGATTCCTGGATACAGATGAAGTCAACAGGATGAGACGAAAGAAAGTGTAGCTGTTCAGTGCTCCTGGCTCGGAGACCCCCAGCATTCCATTGAAGAACTCTGAGAGAGTCAAGGGGAGAGGAAGCAGGAGGCGTAGAAGGACAGCCAGGAGCAAGAGGTGGTGGTGAGGAAGCAATGGGAGAAGAGACAGAATGGGCAGAAGAGGGATAAGAGATTTGAAGGCGAGGGTGGGGCAGGAGTGCTGCATCAGCAGAAGGGGGCCAGGTCGGAGTAGTCCGAGGAGGAAGTCACAGTGTTACAAGCAGGGACGCAGCAGGGAGGCAGCTCCAGGAGTGAGATAAGAGCTCTGAATTAGGAGGAGAGTAGTGAGTACCTTAGATGCACTCATTTGGGGTAGGTCCTGCATTGCATTGACTTACCCCGCCAGGCACATTTCCAGCGCATACGAGCAAGGAAAGATGGGTCCAGGGTTGGGATGAACGTTACTGCTCAACAAGAGATGAAGAATGAGGAGACGAAGATGGGCATGAAAAAGGCAGGAGAAGGGTGAAGACAGGCGCCCGATTTTAGAAAAGCTGTGTGCTGCCCTTCTGCGGTCATTCAGGGGGCAGGATGGCAAAAAAATGGTTTATGCAAGGAGAGTTTGGGGATAATTGGGACCCTCGCGAAAGCCAACAGCCATTTTGATCCAACCCAAACGGGGTCGGGCCTCGCGAAAGCCAACAGCCATTTTGATCCAACCCAAACGGGGTCGGGGACCGCACCACCACGTTGAGGCGGCTGTTGATTGGTGCAGTAACTGTTCGTGAACGATTGGTGATGAAAACGATTAAACAATTGGGCATCCAGTCTTTTAAAAGTTGGGAGAACTTTGAGTTGTTCTTTTGAATATTGAACCAAACGAACAGCGTTATGTCCATTAAAACAAGCACAGCTCTTTCGTAGAAATATTGATAAACCATCATGTGTTTTTGCATTTTTTATACCTTTAGAGCATTTTGATTAAGATATGCCGGCGAATTCTTGCGGTTAAAACAGTGTGCCGCAAGTGTAGCAGAGCACTGCTCTAAAGAGTGGGAGAGTGTGCACACAGAAATACGGAAGCACACATACAATAGGTCGTTAGACTCTTGAATGTAAACTATTGTTCAAACAAGTTTTTATGCACTTGTTTGTCAAAATTTAGTGCAATATTATAACAATACTCATCTCGCGGCTAAATTAACGCATGAATACACCTTGTAGAGGCCGTAGTGATAACGAGTCGTTGATAGGACTGCGTCAGATGTAGTAAAGCTACCTCTACACTGATCGGCTGGTACAGCTTTTTGTTACCATTAGAGCAAAATTTTTCATCTCTGGTGCGCGCGCATTAGTTTAACTACGGTACTTGTAAATAGTTTTCACATTTCATACGCAAAAAACGTAAAAAAAATCAAAAGAGACGGTGTTGACAATTCAAACAACGACGTAGCTAACAGCATAACAGATATTAACTTTAAGCAGAGTCGTATCAAGTGCAACTGGTGGTGAAATACGGCGCTGCCACGAAATTGTTTTTCCACAACACGAGGGTTGCGGGCGAACAAGTTCGAATCGAACAGTGTGTTGAAGAAGAATCGACAGTCATCATCTCACAAACATCTTACAATTTGTTGCGTTGAAAAACGTACGAAACAACGACCAACTCGATGGTACCTCAAGATTAGGCACCAGCAAGAAGATATTAAGGGCTTCGCGCCATTGACGGAAAAATAATAAATATGAAACTTGCAGCACACTTCAAATTAACTGGATTGGAAACCAGAACTCACTTTATTTTTCCTGCCATCGATTTCAAAAAACGAAATATTTGATTTCCTGTATATTTCATTGCCAGGCGGATATCGTAATTGACATTTCGTCTGCAACATTTAGACATGATATGTGTTTGTACTAAAAGTCTAACATCACAGCAAAACCTTCACTATCATTCTCTTGTCGAGTTGTACCACAGACTTTAAAAACGATATTCGCAGACTTTATATTAGCCACAGACTTAAAAACAATATCCTCTTTTTTCTGTCTTGAATTCTGCACCAATTCATACATTATTGTAAAAATCTCACATTTAAACATGAAACCTCCATGTCGCAGCAACGTCGAAAGTGGTTCGCCGATCTTACGATCTCTGCACCAATCAACAACCGCCTCAACGTGGTGGTGCGGTCCCCGACCCCGTTTGGTTTGGGTTGAAATGGCTGTTGGGCTTCCCGAGAGTATACCTTCGACGAGAGTATCCTCGCATATACCATTTTCTCGCCGTGCTGCCCTCTGAACGACCGCAGAAGGGCAACACACTGCTTCTTTAAAATCGGGCGCCTGTCTTCACCCTTCTCCTGCCTTTTTCATGCCCGTCTTCGTCTCCTCATGGGCGGCAACGTTCATCCTAACCCCAGCGCCGTCTTTCCCTGCTCAGTGTGCACTGGAAATGTGACCTGGCGGGGTAGGTAAGTGCTATGCTGTACTTGCTCCAAATGGGTCCATTTAAAGTGCTCACTACTCTCCTTCTCTAAATTCAGAACTCTTGGCACTTTAACTCCTGGAGCTTCCCCCTGCTGCGTCCCTGCTTCTTCCGGAAAAACAGTGTGACTTCCTCCTCGGACTTCTCCAGCTTGTATACCTCCACTATTCAATCTGGCTCCCTCTGCTAATGCAGCACTCCTGCCCCACCCTCGCCTTCAAATCTCTTATCCCTCTTCTGCCCATTCTGTCTCTTCTCCCTTTGCTTCCTCACCACCACCTCTTGCTCCTGGCTGTCTTTCTACGCCTCCTGCTTCCTCTCCCCTTGACTCTCTCAGAGTTCTTCAGTGGAATGCTGGGGGTCTCCGAGCCAGGAGCACTGAACAGCTACACTTTCTTTCGTCTGATCCTGTTGACTTCATCTGTATCCAGGAATCTAATCTTAACTCATCTTCCTCTTTTCGGATCCCTGGATTCTCTGCTCTGCAATCTGATCGCACCCACTCCCGGTGCATGGGAGTGGGTCTATGCATTCCTTTCCTTTCATCTGGGAGATATCTTCTATTATTCCCATTCATAAGATGCGAAAGCCTCTCGACTCTCCTGCTTTCTTCCGGCCTCTCTCTCTCATCTCCTGCGTATCAAACCTTTTTGAACGCATCATACTATCTCGTCTACTTTTTTTTTTGGAATCAAATTCCATTCTCCTCGCCTGGCCGGTTTTTGCCCCAGACGGTCTACTCTTGATCAAATTCTGTTTCTTTCCCAGTCCATTTTAGATGGGTTTAATAAACCCAGGCTGGGCTCTTGGACAATCCTCTCTAACTATTGATTTTTTGAAAGCTTTTGACTCTGTCTGGCATTCCACCCTTTTCCATAAGCTCATTTCGGCTGGCCTCCCTTCTTGCTTTGCTCGTTGGACTCAATCTTTCCTTTCTGATAGGCGTGCTTGCGTGGTTTATCAAAATCACAAAAGTCGTTCTTTTCGAGTCCATCGAGATGTTTTGCAAGGATCCATTCTTGGCCCTGTACTTTTCTCTCCATCAATGATTTTCCTGCTTCTCTGCTTTCTTCTGTCAGCTGGTCTCTTTATGCTGGCGATCTGGCCATTTGGTCCTCCTCCCTCTCGGTCCCCACTGCGGTTGAGGCCACACAAGGAGCTCTGTTTCGATTGGAGCGCTGGTCAGAGTACAGGTATCTTCCTCTCAATTCAAGAAAATGTGAGGTCTCCTTCTTAACGGTGGATCCCCACCAAGCGAACCTCCAGCCCAACCTCCTCTTACTCAACTCCCACCTCCGTCTCGATCTCACTCCAGCCTTTCTTGGTGTCACTTCGACCGCACTCTTTCCTTTTTTAAACATGTATCTTTGCTGAAGGCCAAGTTCTTCTCTCGTCTCCAGGCCTTACACTGTATCTCTGCTTCCTCATGGGGCCCCTCTAGGGAGTCCCTCTCTCTTCTGTATAAAGCTTTTTTTTGGCTCCTTCTCACTTATGCTTCACCCGGATGATTTCCTTTCTCAAGCGTTACCAATATCACCAAATTGGAACGCCTCCACCGAGCGGCTAGTCGCGCCATCACTGGCTGCCTCTCGTCCTTCCCTATCCCACTTCTTCTCTCCGAGGCTTCTCTTCCTCCCCTACGAGTCACCCTGACTCATTTTGTCTGTCACGTTATGAATGGGCTCTTCGTTTCCCAACCTCCTTTCCCATTTCAGGTTTGGCCAGACTAGAAGTGAAACGAAGACTTTGCAGATCGTCCTGGAGAGCTTTTGGGTTCACTCACCACTCATGCTTCCTTCTTCTTCCTCTAGAGAGGCTCTTCTTGCTTGCCCTCCCTTTCCTCCTTGGAACCTGCTTTCCTTCACTGTGAAGTCCACCCTTTTGTCTTCATGTTCGCGCTCTGATCTCCCTTTCTCTCGCCAAGGTGCGGCACTCGCTCACCTTGACTTTCTTCCCCATCACGATCTGGCGTTCTGGACAGACGGCTCTGTACCTTTTCCTTTTGGCAAAGGCGGCTCTGATGTACTTGGTATGGCGTATTCTGTAAGCTCTTTGCTGGTCTAGGCAGCACTAACATGTGGGCCACTTCTTTTCTCTCCTCCTTCTATCTGACTTTCGCTCTGTCCTTTCTTCGATCTCTCCTTTTACCTGAAGCTCTCTGGCAGATCTGGCAGGAACTGTCTTCTCTCTCCTTCTGTTTTATCAGGCTACAATGGGCCCCCAGACACTCGCTTCTCCCGGGGGACGATGCGGCTGATGAGCTTGCCTGACGGGGAGCGCTACTAGTGCCCTCTGCAATCCCTTGTAGTCTCTTTCCTTTTATCTCTCGTATCCACTCTTCTCTTTTCTCGGACTGGAGGCGTACTGTCTCATCGAAATTCTTCGACATACAGGTTCTCTCGATTTCCACCGAAGAACTTGTGCTCCCTCGTCACGCTCGCTGTGTTTTCTCTTGTCTTCGCTGTAACGGAAACAGTCTTCTGTTTAGCTCCTACCTCTCTAGGATTGGCAGAATCGAGAATCCTTCCTGCAGCGCCTGTGGACACTCGTGTCAGGACACCTCTCATCTCATTCTGCACTGTCCAGCCTCGGACTCTTTACGCCGCTCGCTCTTTGGCGACTCTCTGTCTCTTTAGGACCTCTGGTCCAGGCCCTGGGTAGTTGCCGGCTACTGGGGCTCCACGGTGTTCCGCCAAGCCCCCATCCTTAGAAGGGGTCGGGTAACAACAACAACATATTCACAGTTTTGCTGCTTGAAGCACTGTGCAAAATGAAATATGGCCAAAAATGTGGCAAATTGGCTTGTTGTGCGCTTGGGAAAGACACATAACGGGGTCGAGCAGTCAATCCTTTGCAGTGATCGAGCAGACTAAGATTGATATATTTTGATCTTCTGCCGTGCGCAATTGTGTACTGTCATTGAAAAAAAAAACTAACCAAATGTCTTCGTAAACACGTGACGCTTTTAGCGTACTTCAAACAGAATTCACACAGATAAACAACGTCACATTTTGTAAGTTCGATCGGATAAGGAGAGAAATACCAGGGTTTCAAACGGTATTTTCCCACTTCTGAAAAAATATGAAGTCAGTTTTAAAACCAGTTTGCCACAGACGAACCTACAGATCACCATTTTTCCATGAGCGTCGTTTGCTCGCTAAACCGATTATTCACCATAGCAACCAAAGCTTATGCGATATAATTTTCAAATTTTCTGGTTGTCATAACAACTAATCAAACCAAGTTAAAATAGTAAAGCCGCTTTTCAACCATGGCGTAAGAGGCTATCTGTTGAAAACTTACCAATGGCAGTCCACCTAATTGGTGGAGCAACCAGTTAGCGTTTAGTATCCAAAAGTGGTTACAAATCAACTGCCGCTCACCAATGGTCTAATCTAGATCAGAATTACGGTTTGGACTGAAATACAACCATTTTATTTCGTGCCTACATCCAATTATGAGGGATAAATGCAACACTAATCGGCGCAGCACTGACCAGTTCATGTCATAAGCTGTCGAGTTAAATAGATGTTGATTCTCTCGAGACGTTCGTTAGATCTTGCATTTGCAGGACAACTATGCCACTATAAGAAATGCATGATGCTTTGAAGTAAACAGTGCCACGATTATTCTTTGTGCATGATGACCGCTGTTTAAAACATCGGTTTCCAACCGTGCGCTTGTCTACCACAAACATTGCTATCACCGCGAAAGAAACCAAAGTGTCAAGAAAAATTATAAAAACTAGTTACTCTATATTAACAAATCTGTCAATTGTACATTGTTCAGTAATAGCACCGTGAGGAGAAAGATTTGAGAACACAATGGCATTACCTTTCATGGTACTTTGTTGAGTTAGACATGTACTGCACCCACGATATACAACTGGAGGAGAAAAAGAAACAAATGAAACCGCATTTTGTTTTAAGCTTTTTCTGACCTGCTGTCTTTAACTTACTTTCACCTGAAATATTGTTGGAGAAATAAACAAAATGTTGTACTTACCAATACATCGAATGTTTTTGATCCTGCTCACTTTATCTTCCGGAGCATGTACTGTCATGCTTCCTGTCTGACGGGGAGCATTTTCTGCAGGTTCGCTAGGATCCTGCAGCAACACGAAATTACAAAGATACATTAAAATAAACTTTGAAACTTCGAAACTGTTTCTACTCCAATAATAATTAGTTCAAGCTTCAAATTTTATATCAATCTCATTCAAATATAGGTTCTACTCGATCAATACCACCCACAAACATAATCCTTTAACCGGGTTGATGGTATAGTGGTTACAGCATTGACTTCGCAGTCGGTATACCTGGGTTCAACTTCCTAGTCGAGTATTACCAACAATATAAAAATGGTATTCTCAGTTCTCTTGTATGGCACTCAACAATAGGAGTAATGCGGAGGATCAGATATTAGTTTGAGTTATCTCGGTCAGATTATAAAGAATGCGTAGGCTTCAATGACATGAGCATGTAGCCACTATTGGCGCCACAACACATTCCTTGCACCAGCTCCTATTTGGGGAAAAGCAGTGTTAGTGTTAAAGTTGGCTGTACAAAAACTACAAAAAAATGGTCGCTTTATTCGCGCACGCTCCATGACGATTGCATCCAGGATGATAGCAATGCTAAGCAGGTTGAAAATTGAAAAGCACAAACAGGCTCCTTTAAACATGCTTTCTTTGTGATTGTAAACGGCTAATAAGTATTTGCAATGTTCAACAAGTTTCTACTGTCTGGTGTATTTCCACAATTGACCATAACCTTGTTTATTCAACTTAATACACCAACAAATCATTAACTTCCAAATTTTCCGATTATCGATCAAGATTTCTCACCCCTTCAATATCGATTGCTTTCCGCTTCCTCACCACTTTACATGGAGTTGTCTTCTTCATAGAATACTCACCTGATGCAACACCGTTCTGTAATAACCATTACTATTAGAAACCTCGATAAATTTAGTTATGTTTGTCATTCTTGAATTAAAAAACTATCTCCAATAGTGCCGTGAATTTTCACAGTTGTTTCCTTCGCGCTGTAACAACTAGTTTCAAAACGTAAAACAATTTTTATATTTGTGATTGTTTGGGAAGATAAATGTATTTAAAAACTTTGATCAATGTTTTGATTTCGAGGAAAAAAATCATTTCCAGTTTTACTCGTATTAAACCAAATTTGTACCAAAAGGAATACATGAGCACATAACAAGCAGTTAGCTTGATGAGTTGACTTTTGTATTTCATTCAATCAAGCTTTTCCGTAAACTGCATAAACGCAATAAAAGACGACAATGGCATGCCTTAAGCAAAAAAATGACAGGGTGTAATTGTGGTATAAAGGTAAAATGGTGGTAAAAGAAAGACAAAATTAGCTTCCAAGCACGATATTTGAAATCTAAAAAAAGATTTATCAATAGTGGTAATTTGAATAAAATTGCTAAAGCTATGTTAGAATAAATTCTTTAATGGATTTAATTTGCTCAAGAAAGATTGAGCAAACAGGACGTCGAAAGTTAGTATTACCTCGTGAAACACTGTGCAGGTGAACATTAGAAGTGAAAGTTGCTGTGATGCTGCGTTAGCATCAACATGTAATAGTTATCGGTGACATTTGTTTTATGGTTGATGTATTTTACAAATCACTATGAAACATTAGGCAGCGTACGTAAACGAAAGAAGAAATTATATAGCACATATTCTAAACTTCAATTCTTGAAAGCTTACCACAACAATTTCTCGATCAGGGGAAGAAGATCTCGAATCAGTTCCTCTTCGAGATTTTCCATCTTTTTTCGGAAATTGAAGTTTTGAATAATCAAGTCGATCTCCGCTAACCCATTCATCCAAGCGTTTGTTGACTGGACACAAACAAACACTCATTATCATCAGATTAAAAATTACTATAAACCCTAGCATAACACTGAATCATTTCCTAACATGTCTTGTTGCAAAGAAATGCTTGGCGGGTAGAAGACATTCTAGAAAACACAATTTCAACGCCCCATACAAACTCAAATGTTACATCGGACAATATTGGTTGGTAATGTGCAACGCAAAAGCTACCCGGTAAATTTAGCGAGACAACAAAGAAGATCAAGCACCCTACTCTTAATCAAATTTCTAGACCAGCAATTTCTAAGCTTTTTGTTCATGAACCACTTTGATTCTATTCATAAGTCAGCGAAACCTAGACGAAATGATCCACAATACATGACAAGTATAAAGTCCTCAAGACTTCGTGGACCCCGTAAAACATGTACTCACACTCCTGTTGGTAACCACTGCGACATTTCAAATACAAAAATTATACGTACAGTCAACATAATGCACGTAATATTCTGAGGCTTCACTCGACTCTCGTACACTTAAAATTTCGGCCAAATCTGAAAAAGTAAGAATTTATCTGTAAAAATCAGTTAGAGTATCCCCCCCACTATTCGCAGGGGTTACGTTCCTTCCCCTCCCGCGAATCCCGAAAATCCGCATATTGATGCAGTTTTAAAACGGCTATGTATCATATCATTTGCGCTAAAATACGCTTTCCAAACACACTCTAAAGACGACTTACTCACTAATAAAGTAACATGTAGTAATGAAAACTTAAAAACAGTAACGATGTAGCTAAGGTGAATGTGAGCGTTTATCTGCTAAAAAAATTTTCGAAATTATGAAAAAAACTTTTAGAGCACAATCCGCGAGCATATGAGGCCGCGAACGATGAAACGCGAATGGGAAAGAGTATACTGTCTTGCACGGCAAAATTAGTTTTGAATTAACCAAAAAATCTTGACTTTCTAGACAATGTAAAGTAACCTAAGAAGGCTGCATTTATGTTGAACTTAAATATGCAATCAACTTTACGTAATTTGGAGGGCAATGATTACAGGCAAATACTTGTGTCTGCAACAGCGTATGAAGTGTGTCACAAGTTGATAGGCTAATAAGAATGAAAGAAGGTAAAACAAAGTGATTGAGGGTCATCGAAACGGATTTTTGTCGATAATACAGTAGAGTGAATTTATGCGCAGGTTATTGTGAAAATAATTGCGGTGTGAAATTTTTTGATGGTAACATTGTTGTGTCCAAGAAAAATGCACTTTTACGACCTCTTTTATGAGTGGTTGCACTATTGCGATAAAAATGCACTATGTCAACAATAATGGCAACTCTGAAGTAGGTGTGCACACAAAGACGTTCCGCCATAACTGCCAAAAAAACTGGAGGATAAAAATACAAAATACGATTAGAATAACTATAACTTAATATCTGCATTCAAAAATGTACAAGATAGGTAGAACCGAAAACAATGTCAAGCAGCGAGCTAAGAAAAATGGTACTCCAACTACTAATTGTTGCTTGCCAGTCAAACTTCACTGATTGCTTGATTTCACTAGTCAACACTCAATAGCAATTGTTCAGAAATTGTACTAGCAATGTGCTGAATTCAAAAATGCGATTAATTTTTGGGAAATACGTCGTCCTGTTTGGCAGTTATAGTGTCAATTTTTTTTTGGCTTATTGTGAATATATTTATATTCCTGCGTTGAATATTTGACCCAGAGTGAGCAGGTATAAAAATACATGACTTTAAACGACAACAAAGTGAATGGAAAACCTGAACAGTGGTAATGAGTGCGCCCTACATCAAGTAGGCAGTCTTTTGCCAACAATTTTTGCTATGGTTATAGATCATATACCCCCAATCAAAACGGGACAAAAATTGCCACAGTTAATTCACAAAAATTAGCTTACAAACTTCATTCTAGATGTGACAAGAGAAATCAGGACAAATATTGAGTCCTTTCTATCTTTTGCGTCACTTGCAATTTAGTGTTAAGCAGCTGGTTGTGTGGCAAAAAGCAAATACTTCCTTTCTAATTGCTATTCCGCAATGGTATTTGGCCACAAAACCACCACGATAACTACTATTTTTGTATCACGAAAGTATTTAATTTCAAAAAAGAAACAAATCGTGAATATCTTATCTACATCACCCATCTGCTACAACATTTGTCCCACATGTAAGCGCAACACACTGGTGTTGCTCATCTGTTTCACCTGCAAATCCAACTGGCAGAGACTTAACTTTCACAAAATGAAGCAATCCGACTGATACATTAGAAAGTGAAATTAAAGGCTTTGCACTATGTAGGTCATCTAATTTAATCTCTAAAGCAGGATTAAATGACTACAGTAAAAATTCTAGACTTGGAAGAAAAAGTTGAAGGTCTTGAATATAGATTGCAAATTCGAACCTGCCCTCAACAACAACTACGATTTCATATTTTGTTTTATGTCACGAAAAGTTTGTCCAATGCAACGAAGGGCATCGTGTGTATTAGTTTTGATATCAACTGATTAACGAGTGAACTTGGTTGCAAACAAAACCAGCAGATTGAAGACTGTATGGGCCAGGGCTACTCAACTGGCAGACCGCAGTCTGAATCCGAATTACAATGTTGAAACTGGTTCTCAAGCTCCTCGATGAGGACTCATAGATGAAGTTACGACATACAAAAAAGGCCGTGCCATTTTTGCAAAACTTCTTTTGACTAGTAAAAAGATTATAGCCAAAATGCTGGTAAACATTTTATTAAAACGTTTCGCTTTTACACTAAAAGCATCATTAGTTAAATAAATAGTTTCCTAAGGCTAAGCTAAGACAGTTGCTCATTGAAAGCTAACTGCTGTACAACTAAATTTAGTAAGGTTTTCACAATTATGACATCACAAAGTGATAAAACAAAGAACTGCCATTAATATACTGTAATCGATTTATCGAGTTAAAAAGACAATCTACGCGCTTTATATGCATGTTCACGCAAATCACACGGTTATTTCACAAAGTAATAGTATTGCAAATCATAGAAGCCTCCCTCCCATAATTTGACGAGACCATCCCTGGATGCGTTTTGTCCTTTTGGACTCATCAGCAGGGCCTGTCCCGCCATCACCAAAAGCCAAAACCCCATATTTGCAATAATATGAAAAATGTAGCATCATTTTATTACAAATTCCTTCGCACACACCACACGCCCTTTACCAGTTTCAAAGAATAGTGAAGCTGTTTACCCAGCATGTCGTATAAGGCGACTATTGGGTACCTACCTATTGTAGTCTGACTGCTAATGGTGAGGTTGCTAGCTTTATTACTTGGTTGGACCACTCATGCCAGAAAACTGAAGCAAGGGCATGCTCCATGTAAAATAATTTTGCTCAAACAAATCCCCATGACAAGAAAAAATAAACAAATGGCCCCCAGTCTCCGGCAGCTCATAAATGGGCAGGAGATGCAAAGAATCTCTAGGTTTAAACCTGAATGTTGTGGGATAAGATTTGGTACTTTAAATGTGGGAAGTCTTTGTGGAAGGAAAACAGAAGTGTGTGTGAAGAACCGAGGAAGAGAAGAGTTGATGTGTGATGCATGCAGGAAGTAAGATGGGAGGGCCAAGAAACTTGTTTTGTGGGTACACTTTGGGATGAAGGTATAAACTGTGGTGGTTAGGAAATGATGCGGGATTTGCAGGAGTTGAAATTTTGGTGAAAGAGAAAATAAATGGAAACTGTGTGGAAGTTGGAAGAAAAAGCGACAGAGTAATAACAATTGTGCTAACTTTAGGTAGAGAAGTGATGCAAATAATATGTGTGAATGGGCCACAAGGCAGAAGACTAGATGCAGAGGAAGTTCGTTTTTATGATAAAATGGTGAGTTTCTTTGGGTGATTTCAATGAACATGTGGGGAAATGTGCTGGAGTGTTGAAGATGCACATGGCAGGAATGACATTGGGAAAAGAAATGCAAAAGAAAATCGCAGAAGTTCTGTGATGAAAAAGAGCTGTGCGTGGTAAGCAATTGGTTTTGTAAGGCAGACAAAAGGATAATCACTTGAGGCACTGGTGAATGTGAAACAAAAATTGATTTTGTGCTTGTAGAGAAAACTACAGAAAGTATGTAAGGAATGTAAAAGTGATTCCATGGAAACTTCAGTACAGGCTGGTGGTTGTAGATCTGGATAGAAGAAAGGTTATAAAAAAGATTGTGAGAAAGCAATGGATCACAAGAAAAAAGATTTGGCAGTTGAATGAAAACCGAACAAGAGTAAGATTTGAAAAAGAGTAAAAGAACTAGTGAGCACAGATGTGCCTGATTTGTGGAAAACTTTCAAGGATGGTGTTCTAAAGGCATGTGATAAAGTGTGTGAAAAGAAGAAGTCTAGGAGATCGAGGAGACATATGGTGGTGGAATGAAAAAGTCAAGGATACCATAGCAGGAAAAAAGGCAGCATTTAAAGAGCTGTGCAGGTTTTCATCAGAAGAAAATAAGACTCAATACAAACGTTTAAGAAATCAAAGGAGAAAAATTGTTGCTGGAGCTATGAGAAAGGAAGCTAATCAGGAGTTCAATAATTTATATCAGAATTCTAACAGTGTTTTCTGCTTCCCTAGAAGAATGAAAAAGGAAGGAAAGGATCTGGAAGGAAAAAGGTGCTTAAGAGGAAGAGACGGATAAATGGGTTTCATTGAAAAAGGCAGGGCAAAAATTTGGAAGGAACACATGGAAAAGATCATGAATGAAGAGAACGAATGGGACTAGATGGTGGAAACTGATACAGTAGAATGACCAGTGGAAAAAGTGGCTTACAATGAAATTGTGGAAGCACTGCAAAAGATAAAATCAGGAAAGGCAACTGGAACAACTGAAGTAAGTGTGGAAATGATAATTGCAATCGGCGAAATTTGGGTTAAAGTGATGATGGAACTGTGTCAGTATGTATTGGATGGTAGAGGAATGCCAGATGAGTGGAAAACTAGTGTGTTCAAGTGTTCTAACTCTTTTTCAACACTGGATTATTTGGCAAGAAAAGATATGTTACTTCATTTTCTCATAAATTTTTTTAACAAGTTTAGTGTTTTAGTAGTTTGAGATTAAATTGACTGACATTGATCTATCCTTAATGAAGTTTTATTTGCTTTTTGCCGACAGTGTAGTAAATTGCAGTGAGATGCAGTTTTTAATAGTAATCTTTTGATATACTTTTAATAGCAATAATATGCCTCTTAACATACGACTGTGCATGTCTAACATGCAAATGTAATAAACACCTAACATTTTGTCTCTTATATAACAAAAAAATGAGATGTGATAAAAAAGAAATTGATTGCGTGTTCATAATCAGGAGCCTCAAATTTACAAACATCACTAATTGCAGTTCCAGTAGCTTTCCAAAAAATATTCATTTGTTGATGAGTGTTATTCACCACATTAGAAACTTACGCCATTCACTCTGTCCTTCCAAATCACGCTTCACAGGCAATCGACAACCTTCAACAATTTTTAACTGCATCTGAAAAGATCTTTGTTTTACACATTTACAGTAGACTAACAGTATACTATACCAAATTTGTAAATGAACGTTTTGTGCAGCACTTAGCTTTGAGACAAAATCAGAGAAGCAGGAATTCAATTTCAGCTAGTCGTGTAGTTAGGCCTTAACTTGCATTGTAACCGACCTTAATGTTTTCTCATGTGAGAAAGTGCAAGAAAACTACCGTTAAGGCCTGCACATTTTGATAAAATAAATACCATATTTGTTGAAAAATTGGGGAAATGCTTTTCTGTGAAAAGTAATTGCTTTCAAGCTTACACTTATTGTTTAAACCATTGCCATTGCCTACCACCAAGTCACGTATTAATGTTGCTGACTTGAAAAGTTTAAGGTCAATTTGAGATGTCCCAAACTTTATTTTATCTTGTGCTTCATGAGTTAAACAAGTTACCATTAATTTAATATTCAAGAAATAAATTAACCATGTCAAACTTTTGTCGAGACTGCATAGTCGTGCCATTGTGAAAGGCACTTTATGACAATTTTCTTTGCTTGGAACATTCTAATAAGCAACATATTCATTAAAATGATTTTGAGATAATTCAGAGCACAAGCTGTTCCATCAGTCGAGAATTAAATGTAATGGTAACTGGTAACTCTACTCCTTTCACAAAACCAATACATCAAATCAAATTTATCAGAAAAAGAGAAAACAGGTCACAGGAAAAATAGAAACCCATTCTAACAAGTAGACAATGAAAAATACTATAGTCTTTGAATTCACTGTCTTCTTGATTTTGATTCAATAATTCAAAGGTCATCAGCAACAAAAATAGATAAACTTGACTTGGGCAAAGTATCTCACCATTGCAATAGAGCACTTTATTTATAACGTGAATCCATCTGGTGGTATTTCTTACAAATGCAAAAGTCAGAATTACTTAAAAAATATAAATCAAGCAATGTCTGCAAATACATTTTCTGAGGACAAATCTAAGAAAATAGCCTACTTTACAAAACAAAAAATATCACCAAAAATCAACTATTACTGACTGCAGTGCATATAAGCACCTGAATAATTCTACACATACTCAGAAATCTCATTGTGATCTGTAACATCACAAAAATATTGCTTACAATAATTTTTACAATACAGTAGATTCTGCTTAATTGGGTCACATCGGGATAAGCACCATTTGGCCCGATTATCCGAAGTCTTGCAGTATCTGTGCCAGGGTTGTCCTTGGTACACCAGTTATCTCAGCTAGCTGGCAATGACTAATGTTTGGAGGTTGCTCTCTAATTTTTCTTAGGACAACAACCCTTTCAGCAATTGCTAATTCTTTTTGTGGCATCTCTGCTTGGGACTTCACAAAATTTGCAACAAAACACAACAATTACCATGTCCAAGGGCATGAAATGACAAAATAATTCGAAGAGTTGATTTGTGGTACAGAATTTGAAAATTGCAGAAAGTAGAGTATTCATTCTCGAAGCTTTTCGTCTGACACTTTTCAAGAGAATCCGTCAGAAATAGAGTGAAAAGGAAAAGCGAGTCACTTATATAGAGACACAGTTGATGAAAACAAAACAAAACAAAATAATTTGCGCCTGTATTTTTCGATTGTTACATAATATAGTTGGCTTTGTGATATTGAGTTCTATTACATTACAAAGGCGGTTTTGCAATTAAACCAGTTGTATGTCTGACTACAGTTGTGGCCCGATTAAGCAGAATAGTGGCCTGATTATGCGGATTTAACGTAGTCCATTATCTTTGATTGGATTTTGTTCTTAACAATTTGGCCCAATTAAACGACTGACCCGATTAACCGGCAGCCCAATTAAGTGGAATCTACTGTATTGCATTGACTTGTATTCTCTTAATAGTCATCTTAGACAATGTTTTCTCTGTACTAAGTTATCAAAAATCACTTATGCTTACTTTTAAATATATCTCAAATAATATTATTGCAGTTCTTTGAGAGATCAAGACTATTGGCCAAACGATTTTTTTGTGGAAATGTACAATCAGATTTGATTAAGAACCAGGTGTCCTGATGAGTGCATCGAATGTTTTAGCACTTTTGATTGATAAATAGTGCACTACCAATTTATATTATTTGCCAATTTCTAATTTGAAAACATCTTTAGCTTTCCAAATATTTTAAGAGGTATTGTTGAGTGTGCTTGAGGTTATTAGCTAGTAATTTTATGAATTTTTTCTTAACAATTTACAAGAGTTTTAAAAACAAATCCCAGATTGCTATCCAATATTGGAGGTACCATACTGCTCTGAACCAACTTCAACATACGAAAACTCGCATATGAATGTTGTTCAATACTCTTCAACCTTTTTGTTGTCAAAGAGCAGCTGCTATACGAGTAGCCTGTCTTCACAATTATTATGAAACCTGATTAACAGAAACTTAAGAAAATAACAACTATCAAGACAATTAAATACTTCTCTATTACACCCTCAGCCAACAAACTGGTATAATGCGAGTAATAAGATCAATAAATAAACAACTTTAATGTCAAAACTTACAGCACAAGCAAACAACTAGCTTGGCAAGAATAGATGAATTATTACATTCAACAAAAATTTTAAGTCAATTGTGGACTTATGTAGCCCCACACACAGGTGGGGAGTAGTGCACTACTTTTTAGGTAGTAGTAACAGTGGCAGTGCTTCCTTAAGACCTTATTTTTTACCAAGTAGTAGTAACATCATTACTGTTGAAGAATTTGTAATGTTGCCTCTGCTACTGTTAACAATATTTTATTAACTCAAGAAAATTGAAACGATTATTTATTTTAGCCTGATATAGGTTTAGTTTACAATAACTTGATTATCAGTGTAAATATTGGGGGCTGTTCATAAATCATATGATGCTTTTCTATCTGATTTTCAACGCCCCATTTTTCCCATGTAATGCATAATGTTTTTATAAACCCCTCCCCCATTCATGTAATGGGTCACACAAAAAAAACTCAAGCAAAATGATTACTTAAATTTCCCACAAAAACCTGTTCAATCAGATGTTTGCAAACTTTAAATTTTCTACTAATAGCAAGTTTGTCATACAGGGTGTTCCAAAAGAAACAGTGCAGTAGAAATGTGCTAATAACCCAAAGAAACAAAACTCACAGAAACATACTATTTATTGCAAATATTCACAAATCCAATAACTTATCAATTCAACAAAAGTGCGATTGAGGCTTGACTCATGCAGTAAGATATGATCTACAATAACTGCTGGAAGTGTGCGCCATTCACCTGCAGACATAACCGAGCGCGACGCTGCGTGTTTTGAAAAACACGCTCAAGTTCATCAGGTTGGATGTTTTGAATAACACTTGTTATTTTCTGCTTCAGTTCATCCGTGGTTCGAGGATTGTCTGGCTGTCTGCATACACCGAGCCTTTCAATTTGCCCCACAAATAAAAGTCAGGAGGTGTTAAATCCGGTGATCGAGGTGGCCACCAACCACGAGAGATCACACGATCCCCAAAGACTTCACCAACTGCAGCCATACTAACACGAGCCGTATGTGCAGTTGCACCATCTTGCTGGAACCAGCCTTGTTGCTTTTCTTGCTCCGTCAGTTGATCAAAAAATGGCTCCAGGATGTTATGAATGTAACGCTCAGATGTGATGGTGTTTTCAAAAAAGATAGGTCCAATTATACGCCCCCTTGACAAAGCACACCAACTTTCTGATCGTGGAGTGGCTTCTGAAACAGAGCATGGGGGTTTACTGTAGACCACGCTCTAGAGTTCTGACTGTTCATGTACCTGGACAAATGGAACCATGCTTCATCACTGAAGAATGTATGGTTTAAAATGTTTTCACCTTTCTCTAGAATAAAGTTTTCAAACCACCGACAGAAGAGTATGCGTTTTTCTGAATCCTGAGGTTTCAGTTCATGAACAACATGCACTTTATACGGAAAGAATTTAAGTTGATGCACTGCTCGGTGAGTTGATGTTAGAGATATCCTAGTTTCTTGAGACAAACGCCTCAAAGACTTTCGTGGGCTCCTCTGCAGTTTGTTGGTAACATTCTGTAAGACTGTATCTGTAACGACTTTTGGGCGGCCAGTTTTGGGTTTGTCTTGAACACTTCCAGTTTCTTTGAACTTATGCAAACATTTTCAACAATAAATATCCTTTCTTGTAAAGTAAGAACCATTTTCAAAGGGTTCTTGAAACTTCAGAATACTTGATGTGAGTTTCCAATTGTGTGGGGATTGTTTTTCATATTAGTGTTATTTAGGTTACCATGGAACTCTGTATTGTGACATCATAATATTATGATGTATACTTATGAAAGTGCTCAGTGCACTGTTTCTTTTGGAACACCCTGTATAACGATATCTCTTATCCCCCCTCTTCCCCATTTGACCATTTTGCCACTTTTCAAACAATTCTTTGCTTCAAGTGCATGTTGTACACCATGTGCAGGGTGGCCCAGCAAGGTATGACTAACTAAAGTTAGTTTTTCATAATATTTACATTATCAAAAATGTCTGAAAACTCCTTTAATTTTCATCAAAGATGGCATCAAAATTAACCTACATGTTTACCTGAGAATATTAAAAGAATCTGTTCTTTCTTGGGTACAGAAAGCAACCACATATAAAGGCATTACATTTTACCAGGATGAAGCAACATCTCATATTGCCAGCTGGTTCAAAACTGGTGCAAGGACAATTTTAAATCTTTTTGGCCCAAGGAGCTCTGGCCTCCTTGTTCTGATTTGAAT
This sequence comes from Trididemnum clinides, assembly GCA_963675345.1. Taxonomy (NCBI): domain Eukaryota; kingdom Metazoa; phylum Chordata; class Ascidiacea; order Aplousobranchia; family Didemnidae; genus Trididemnum; species Trididemnum clinides. The sequence continues at coordinate 6,009,585 of OY776290.1, forward strand.
CCAATAGGCATTGGTATATGGTCTATCTTGGAGCAAAAGGCCTGCAATGTAATCCACATTAGCGAGACTGCCCTTAAGGAAAAACTAAAGAAATATTGGGCAGAAATAGACTCTGAAACTGTGCGTGCCACGTGTAATCAGGTTATTCCTAATCTCTGTCGGGTTATCAAAGAGAAAGGAGGATATATTGAATAACTCTGTCAATATATTAAATACAAAAATATCTCCTTCATTTGATATATCAGTTTATTTTTGACAACCTAAATATTTCTGAAAAACTGTAACTTAATTTGTCTACACTTTGCTGGGTCATTCTGTACATTAAGAATAGACCAATACAGATGCCACAGGTAAAATATCACATTGAATCAGCAAGTGTTTAATGTGAATTCAAAGGAAAAACAAAGATGTAACGCAGTTTAACAATACATTATTGAACATGTAATGCACTCAGTCTGTTACAGCAACTCTAGTCATTTCGGTTTTGTGTAGTACTGAACCAGAATTTTAAGTTCCTTATTGTGTTTCACTTATCTTATATGTTTGAACTTGTGCTTTCTTATTTAAACTTAAAGCTTCTTTCTTTTTTTTTGTTATACGTTTTCAATGATTGCCCGTTTTGGCCCTACATATTTTACAGTTTGACACTCTTTTAATTAGTTTTTGATTGAAGTTTGTTCTGCCTGCTCCACAATAAGTTGGTAAGCTTTTGGTATTATTTTTTAAGGTAGAAAAATTTTGAAAGTATATTTGTTTTCAGAAAACTGTCGTTGTTCCTCTTCATAAAGTAGTATTGTGGATATGTAATACTGTTTGAACAATTCTTGTTACAATCTGTCTGGAAATATTGATGCATGTCCTCAGAGGCAGTTTCAAATCAAGTCAGGATTTGATTTTGTGCATTTCATTTGCTGTGCCTTTTTCACAAACCATACTGCTACATATACAACAATACTCTCTTGTTCTATTTTGAGAACAATTAAAAGGAACTTGACATTGCTTTCACTTGAGTGCTCACTAGGAATCGACATCCCCAGCTTTAGTTGTAGTTGGGGATGCCATTTTTGCCCCAGACTGGCTCCAGCTGTAGCAAACTTAAAAGATGGTTGGAGCAGGAGAGTTGCTCACTGCAGTTGTTGAGCCGACATTAAGTGCTTATGATGAGAAAGCAATGTGTGCATTTGACAAACTATGCATGCTTACCATAGTATGGTACATGTGTAGTGTCTGCTTGAAAGCAAGTGAACAATGAGAACAGTCACTTTGCACAATAAAACTGATGACAGGAAACAGAGTTCTACTTTGCAGGGCAGCATGTCAGGTGTACTTAGGTTTAAGCAAAGTTCTTGATACATCACGTGTGCACGCACACTTATGTGCATATAGAGCTCCAGGCAGGGTTGGCATGGCAGCCTGGCCCCAGCCAAATTTGCTGCCCTAGTGGTTTCCTGGTGCTGGATGTTGTGGGAACAGCTTCACTTCTTGTAGCTTTATGTTTTTCAAGATATTCTGCTCAAAATCTGTTGGGTAATATGAAGATAAAGTCTGTTCTTGAAAATTTTTTCCGTTTTTCTTTCTAGAATGTAGACATTGATACACACCAAGTCTAACATGTTGTAAAAAACAGCAATGGGGGCCATTTACGTGTATCACCTTTTACAAAATATTGAGCAGCCATTTAGTCAGCTATGTCACTACACTTGGTTTTGTTGTAACTAACTGTTTCTGGCTTTTTTCTCTATTGAACCAATCCCAATGCATAAATGTACCATAAAAAACTAAGAATGCAGACATTCTTCTTTGGTTCCCATTGGTACATTGTCTGGGTGGCAACATCAGCATTCCTCCACCATGAACTAGAATACTGACTGCTCTGTATAGTTCTTGCAGATGGTGGTAGTTCTGTTCTTATTTTGTTGATTGTTCCCACAATGTTGGTTTTCTTTTGATTCAAATTCTTTGCCAATTTCAACAAGGTAAAGAAATTGTCAGTTGTTACATTTCTAACCTTTCTAAAAAAGGTTCCATAAGACTCATAGCAACCCAGTCTGAAAGTCTCTGAGCGGGTGCCAATGACTTATCCTTTCCCAGATAAGGAATTGCGTCTAAACGTAATTTTGTTTCCACATCTACTGCCAATCAAAATTTGATGCCAAACTTATTGGGCTTGTTTGGCATAAATTGAGTAACTTGGCGATTGGCACGATGGCATAGTGGTTAGAGTGTCTGCTTTGCTCACAGTAGACCTATGGTTCATTTCCCAAGTTGAGTCATACCAAAAGACTTTAAAAAATGGTATTCACAGCTTCCCTGCTTGGCGCTCAGCAAAATAGGGATAGTGTGGAGAACAAGCTGGCAAGCTTGCTTGTGTCCTTGGGCAAGGCACTTAAGAGGATGCCTCCTCCTTTATGTGGCAGACAGATGGTGGGCCTAGCAGTCTACCTGTCATGGTGCCCCCAGTCTAACTGAAGACTTGCAAACTGAGCAAGAGTGCTAATGCAGTGTGGTCTATATAGACATCTTCCTGCATAAAGCTCACAACAAATAGCTCAAATGACAAAGTAACTTGACAATCAGCTTTCATTGGAAGTAGCCGCTCATCTACCATAATGTTGGTTCCTGGCTTGTATCAAGAAACGCTGTTGTCAATGAATCTATTCCATACTTCTGAAATGAAAGCAAATTTTTTCCTGTGCAAATAAGTTGATCTGGTGCTACATAAATCAAAGAGAAGAAATTGAAGTTTTCAAAAACAATTTCTTGCCTTGGTTTCTGAAAAAACATACTCCATTGCTTTCTCCAGAAGCTATCCAATGGAATATTTTTTTCACCATATGCACCTTGACATATAATAAAAGCTCATAGCTCAATTTTAGATAATTGCCAGTCATTGCTTAACAACACTCTAAGAGCTTTTACATTTGTGCGATTTTGGATATGTGAAACAATGCAATTGCAATCAGTCCAAAGGCATCTGATGGAGAATCTACCAACTGCATGCTCCTCCAAGAGAGACCAGAAACCTTAGCTAATATGTTCTGTGCAGCAAGCCTCCCTCTTCCATCAACACCAAAACTTATTATTTGCCAATTATTACTATATCTTGCTGTCTTTTACTGTAAGCTAGTTATTTGTCAGAAGGTTGCGACGCATCAAGATATTCAGTGCTGTTGGAATGCTCATCAAGAGAAACTGTATTGCCTACTGAACAATTTCCTGAATCATTTGTCTCCTCATCTTTGATGTTATGATTCTCCAAAGCAGACAGCAGACTCCAAGTCTGTAACTTTACCTAATTGTTCAGCCTCATTTTCCCTTCCTCCCTTCTCCTATAGCAGTCATCACAACGATGCTTGCACTCTGCTTACACGTCTTGGTTGACTATCATATATAGCTATATAGCTCTTTAAAGTTTTGCATTTTTGCCACTAGAGGCATTGTTGTACAAGTGTAAAATTTACTTAAAACTGTCTAAAATTGTCATTTCTAATCCAAAATTGCCAAACAAAGTGTCTATCTATATGTTTGAAGAGGTAAGGAATTCAAAAATGTTAAAATTACAAAATAAGCACTGTGCAAGAAGTTATCACAAGGTTTTGTTTTAACTTTGACTTTAACTTGAATCGCTAGCACCCATGATTAGTCAATTTTTTTCTGATTGATTCCATAACGTAGAGTGGTCCTTAAACTTTTAGAATATAAGATTATCTAGCTTGAAACTTCTTTCTCACTAAAATTATTCAAACTTTGCTCTCCTATTTTTTTAAATATATTTTGTCGCAAATAACATTTTCATCATAAACATTTACTTAAAAGTTGGAAAAGACATTTGCTTTGCTAGTCAATGTTCAAAATCAAAATATATCCTAAACTCTTTCAAACAAAAACTTCACAGTGTATCAGACAGAAATTAATTGAGATTTTAATTACATTTGACTTTAAAGACTGCTATGATAGTACTAGCACCTAAAATCACGACACAGTGATAGCCTAAACTTAAAAAACTTGATGCTGCCCCATACTCATTTTGAACCTCAGTGCAGTGAATTATGATGGATTTTCAGGTTGCAGATGAGCTAGTTTGTAAGAAAAGATCAAATCATTGTGAATGCTCATTTGCAGTTGCTGTTCTGACAGTGTTTTTCTGTGAGGGCTGTGACGACAGGTCCTTTAGCCCGATGAAACAAAAAGATTTTATATTGACTCTCGGTCTATGCAGTACAATATGTCTGCTGCTCATGCATTATAAGAGTAACCAGACCCAGAAAATTTCAAAAGAAGGAAGATTTGTCAATTATTTAGTGCTTCAAGTAGTCTCATGACAAGAAGATTACAATGAAAAAACAAACAACAGCAGTAGACATACCTAGACGAGCTTACATATATCTTCAAAGTCCACAGCATCAAGTTTGTATGTCCAACCTGATTGAGATTTAGAAGACAGAGAAGAAAGTACTTTCAAAACTGACTCATTCAAAACCCAGCAAATGTCATTTCTTGTAGCCAAAAAAAGTTTCTTCTGGGGCAGTGTGGAGATACAAACTTATTTTTTGCCTCCATTGAAATACTTTCAACAGCAATAGCCAGACCAATTCACCAATGACTGTCATATTTAACTACTACATAGTCTGAATATTTGGAATAACAAAAGTTTGTTTGGCTTGCAAAAAATTATGTTGTCCACTCATCTCTTCATCTTCATTAATTCTTTTAAAAGAACGTATTCCAACATTTTTGGGAATAATGACATCATACCTGCGAGTTCCTGGCACAGTATGTCCATGTGCATATCTGGTTTTAAATTTTGTACAAACTTTGGTCAAGTCATCCTTAGGTGCAAAAAAGAATCCCACAGCGGGCATGGTGTTTTTGCAAAATTCATGTGCTTGAATTGCAGTAATGATGGGACTGGTTTTTGTTCTTGACAAGCTTTCAGTAGTTAGCTTTCTTCTAACAGTTCCACCAAGTCCATCACAAGATGATTTTCCATGGCTAGTAGCAAAGAAATTCCACACAGCATCCAATCCAAAGTCCTGTTTATGAAATGTCAAGTTCAAGAAATTTTTGTAGTTTTTGTATTCAGCTGAACAACCATCAAAGAAATACTGCACATTACTTATACCAGGGTATGATAATCAAAACAAATTAATAGTAGTTTTTGTAATTGATACACAAATCCAGTGTCACGTTTCAAATCATTTGAAAAAAAAACATTGACTAAACTGCTAACTTTTCTTCTGCATTTTTGTAATAATTTGCTAATGAATGTATGGTGTATTGTTGCTTAGTCCAGTGCCATCCTTGAACTGCATCCTGAACCACTATAGGATAATTTTCAGTAAAGTCTGCCAACACTATTTAGATTGATGACAAAAGGTTTTCTTTTAGCGCTGATAGATACCTTGCTTGTGATTTGGCAATGTATGAGTGCGCTGTTAATAGATCAATTTTTTTTGACCAAAAATTCAAATTTTTCCATTACCATATTGACAATAGTTGTTCTATCAGTAGATTCCCAATAAACGAAAATCTATTTCATCCTCTGTATTATCTGAAATAATTTGACAAAGATATTCAATATAAGGCTATCCTTTCCTGGGCAATTTGGACAACAATGAACCGTATACAACTTATTTGTATTACTGCAAACCATTTTGTTAATGAGATCTTTGTAATCTAAATTTAATGCATAGGAGGCAAGAATAGTATTTTGATGAGTCATTATCTGCTAGAGGTTAGCCTAAAGCATATAACATTATGTAGTTTTGCAAAATGGAATTTGTTTAAGATCCAGATGATATCAAGCTTAAATAGAATATTTTGTCACTAAAAATGAGACAGAAGCTTTTTCACATCCCTCCCAATTGTGGTGAAACAAGGGGGGTACAGCAAGTTTTGATTTGGAGATGCCAAACTTTTGCTAGCTTTCAAACTTGTATTACAGACTCTATCTCCTTGGAAACTTGATACAAAATGACGACTTCAGTGGTGAAACATTTGCAATTTATTTTATTTTTTTAAAGGATGTAGTTTTTCTAAAAATTCTAATTTAGTGAAGGTAAGTCGAAAATTTTTGGGGGGTTTTGAACTGATATGATGTACAGTACCCATTTTTGATCAGTAAATATATATACTGCTTAGCCTAGACTATTTAAAGTTATATATTGCTGGAAAGCAAATTTCCCAAGCTTTTAAATGAGACTGGTATTTAGCGACATATTAAATTTTTATACCCAAATTCACATTTTTTACCTACCATACAAATGTTTTGGGGGTGTTTTGAGACCCCTAAGTAATTTAAAAATTTTAATGTTTTTTATTATTGCTTGAAATTTTGTCAAAAGATACCACAAAAGAGTAGTTATCACATTGTGTTAATGATAAAGACTTTGGTTTCCTGTTTTCTTCTTTTTCTTTCGTTTGAGATCTCATTGCAGGTTTTTGGCTAGATGTTGAAACCAGTTCTTGGTATCATCAGTCACATTAGTGAGGTTCCTGACAGTGGTAGGTGGACAAAGGAGATTGCAATCCAACAAGATGTGCTCCGCATTTTGGGTAGCAGCTCCACACGCACATGAGGCTGATGTTCTGAGTCCCCATTTGTGCATTTCTGTGCCAAACTGCCCCACTCCAGCTCTAAGGCGATTTAGGGTAACCCACAGTTTCCGAGGTAAGTCGGATCCAGGTGGTGCGGTAGTGTCCAGGGTTATTGTCAGCTGCTTAGGGCATTGATATTTAGTCCACTCTTTGTTCCAGGCCTCAATAATATTGTGGTCGCAGTTATGGTGTTCTGCTGCATAATGGCAGAAGGGGTGGTGTGACTTCAGATGTTGTGGGTGTAGGTTCTGTGGATCAGGTACCAGCCTATGCAGTGCATATTCTTTGTTGGCCCATGCGTGATGAGATATTTTGTTGGTAACATAGTTTCTTCTCAGCTTGGCTGGGGCAATTCCTGAGAGTACAGGAAGGAAATGTGTGGGAGTGGGTTTCATGCAGCCAGTTATAATCCTCATGGTATCATTCAGGGATACGTCCATCTTTTTGGTATGGGAGCTTTGGCTTCATACTGGAGTGGCATACTTTGCGCTGCTGTAAACAATTGTAAGGGCTGCTGTTTGGAGGGTTTTAGCATTTGCACCCCAAGTTGATCCAGACAGGCATCGAATGAAGTTGTTTCTTGCCATCACTTTTCCACGTAGACCTTCTAAATGTTGTCTATATGTCAGCTGTCTGTCCAGTTTTACTCCAAGGTATCTAGGGTGTGGGTTGTGAGGGAGGGTGGTTCCATGGACGCAGATGTTTAGTTGCCGTTGCGTTTCATGGTTATTCAAATGAAAAGGGGTCGAGATTGTCTTTGATTTCTTCAATTTTAGTCTCCAGGCTTGTAAAAAGTCAGCAAGGTCTTCCATATCTCTAGATAGTGTTTCTTCAACTTTTGGCCAGCATTTATGGGAGTAAAGAAGTGCCATGTCATCTGCGTAACCATACTCGTGGGAGACAGTTGTTATGATGTCGCTGATGTAGATGTTAAACAAGATTGGTGACAGCATTGAGCCTTGCGGTAAACCATTCTTGAGTATGCGCAGTCAACTTATTTGTCCAGTGCTGGTTTTGAGCTTGAAACTTCGGTTTGATAAAATGTTCACAATGAAATGCACAAGATGGCAGTCCGGAATGGCATGTAGAAGCTTTAGGGCCAGGCCCTGGTGCCAAACATTCAGGTGGTTTCCTCTTAAACATGATATCTCAATTTGATTTCAAAACAGTTGCTTCTTGCTGAAAATTTGGCAATTTTTATTGTCTGAAACTGGGTTCTTGGTCTTTTTAACCGCTTTTGGGTAAAAAAAACACAAATTAGGGTACAAATTTTACATCTTCCAATGCGAGAGGAATTAATTGTGATCTTTTGAGAATTTCATGAAAATCCGTTGAGAAATAAAGTCACAAATCCATTTTTTAGTAAACTGGTTTGGTAACTTTAGAAAAAAGTTTGAGTGAAACACTAAAAACACGTGATCATCAACACACAGTCATCAATTGATCGCAGGAGTGAAAGAGTTAAAAAGCACTGCTAGTCATAATATTAAATGACATCACAATACTGACCACTATGTAGTGAGAATAGCACCGGGCAGCAAAATTATCCACTATCATTTTGATAGCAAAAGTAAATAGTAAAGCTCATTACTGATATTTGTAATTGACAGGCTCTTTGCACCAGTATGTGAGACTAATCTTCATTAAGTAGAAGGAAGGTTGGGATTAGAGGCAAGTTAAATACAATAAATCCTAGCTCGAGAAAAGATTAAAATGAAACAATAATAGCATCAATTAGTAAAACTTGATTAAAAGGGAACCTTTTTGCCAGAAAGTAGCTTAATAGGCACCTATTGGAATAAGGTATATGACTTTGGGAGAAGGCATGACCTCTTTTCCCTCTTTGGTGGAATTAAAGCAAACAGCACAGTCAAAGAACTTTACAACACAAATATAAATACAAAAGGGGTGCACCAATTTATAAAAAAGACCTACTACTAAACTGCTCATGTTTATAATTGCCTAAACAACCATAATTTGGGTGCTGCCATCATTTTTGACTGGGTTTTACCTATAACCCCCAATACTTTTTAAATGTATGAATGATAGTTTGTGACCTCATTCTTTCTTTGTGAGTATTACCAGTCTTGATTAGTGGACTGAGATGATCTTTACGTGTACCGTAACTATGGCTAATATTTACTAAAACTTTGTGTTGCTGCTTTCACAAATGTTTGTACAATGAAGCTGGTTAATTGATTCCTGTTAACTGAGCACAGGTGATTGCATGCTCAGCCAAGGTAAAATTGCACGATACTCTGGAGAAACATTACTTCTATTTTGCTTTGTAATGGCTTTATAGAGCTACTGGGATTTAACTTAAAAGTTTGAAGAAAAGCAAGGTCCCTTTTAACTCCCTTGGGCATGCCTAAGCAGGGAAAAAAGAACATGCAACATAAGCAGGTAGCCAGCAGGGACTTGAGAAAGTTTGAGGGAAAATAAAAAGAAAACAACATACTGGTGTGAAACCACACTATATGAAAAACATTTTTTGCTATTTTGTTTTAAAATAGCATAATGTCAGCAATCAGAAATGTTTTTCCCACTTCCACAACTATAGAAAATGCAAGGTCTCCATGGCTTCACGCATGAACAGAGCATACAGACCCAAAGCACAGCCAGGATCTTGAAATCAGAAATTTGATTACATAAACAACTGTGACAACTCACAAAAACTGGATGTGTGGGAAAAGCATTACCTTTTTGCTCTGTTCACACAAGTGCCTGATGGGTCAAGATGGTTAGGCCAGCTGAACCAATATTCTTAGCCATGACATATTACGGAGTTGGGCCCTCAATGCCAGCTAGTTGAAGTTATAACCAAAGGCATTATCTATGAATTCTACTATACTTTAAGTAACATTTTATAATTTTTATCTCATTAAATTAGAATATATTGGTGACACTGCTATGTTCTGCCGCATCATTATTCAATGGAAGAAAGCACTCATATCTATAAATGCAAAGCCAGGGAACTCAAGTGTGATAGTAAACTGGACAAAAACTAAGCTGATGCATGTTGGTGTAGGTTCTGACTCATCCCAGTGATCATTGCAGGCTACAGTATTGTATTTGTGTCTACCTTTCCCTAGGTGAGCTTTCTAACTTCTAATAAATTAACCACAAACCAAAAATCAAGAGAAGATATGCCCCCACTACCTGGATGGCTATGATGGCACAGATCTTAAGATTTTTGAAAACATCAACTGGTACCAGCACATCCCTCATACAACCTTTAAAAGAAAGAACTAAATGATTTTGTACTTCCACTCTTGCAGCCTTAATCATGTTGGCTGGCTCGGCGTTATTCTCTGTCTTTACTTCAAGCATCCCACACTCGAGATGTTAAAGTTTGAATAAAAAAGTGCAGCTCGAAATTTCTCCCATGGTGTACCCATATACACTGACTTGACGCTATCATAAAAGACTTGAAAAATCATACCCAGGCTCTCATTAATGCTTGAACTATCACCTGTGATAAAACAATGTAAGAGAAAGACTTAAAACTTGATTGACCCTTACTTAACTCATGAGCACGAGATATCACAATACTGATGCACATTGTCTTCATTATTAATGCACAAACAAACGATAAAAAAAAGCAAAAATATTTCTATACCTGTCCAGCTTTAGCCATAACATACAAAAATGTATTGTTTTGAAGAAATCATTTCTTTCTTGCACCTTTCAACTGTTCAGTATATGCTCAACTTTTGCAACAATACACAGTGTAAAACACTAATCCAGTAAGCCAAAGATCTAAAAATATGCTATCAAACTAAATGAAAAAAAATGAGGACAACACCAAAATATGAAAATCCAGATTTACAGAAAGCAAAAATCTGTATTGAAATACCAAATGACTGTGTCACAGAAACATGAAAATGCATATCAAACAAGGAATCACAGAAATACAAAAAAACAGCCACATAAAGAAGCATAGAAATCACAGAAAAACAGAAGTTTACAAAAGTCCATAACAAATAAATATTTAACCACCATAGTGGGTAATATTAAAGGAACTACTTAAGTTAAGCGAAAGTAAGTATTTCCGTAAATTCAAATAATTCTGCGATTTTCGAATTTAGTTGGTATTTTTTTTCCCATATTTCCATAATTTAGCGTTGCCCTGATTTTGCCCCTCAAAAATCTTGTAAACTTGGCACCTATGCTGGTAAATCAAGAATTGCTACATGTTCATCCAATGCCTCCTCTAGACTAAAAGTAACTTCTAATACTCAATTGAGCAAGAGAAGTGATAGGTAGTTGGTACATCTATGAAAAACTTTTCTATTTCTTTTATTTTAGACAATTTCCTCATTTCCACCCATTTCCTCATTTGAAAAGCAAATTTCTTTTGCAATTTTCTCACATACATTTCTATAAAAAAAAGCAATTTTAAAAGTTTTTTTTGCATTTTTATAAAAAAAAACTACCACGGCACCTAAAATGCAAAAGCATGGCTTTACTGGCCTCGTAATTGATCAGTGAAGACACTCATAAAGGCACTGGCAAAAAATAAAAAAGTAAAATAACTCAACACAGCAGTATGGTGAAAATGCATGAAAATTAAAACTGAAACAACTACCACTAAAAAAGTAAAAAACAGCATGATATTTATATTTGAAAAATGCAGGTACCAAAGCAAAAGGTTTCCACACTCAATAGAAAGATGGCTTTATGGTTAAAAAGATATTCCCTACTTGCATAACGTAAGCACTTTCTGGTTAGCTTCTAGACTTTTTCTAAACAAACCAACAATGCCATGCTATCAAAAATAGCTAGTCCAAAGCTGCATTATTTTGAAGTTGTTCATAGCAAGCCTGGACATCACATGCCTTAAATTCAAAGCTGGAGACAAGTTTTTAATTTTTATTTAGTGCTGCAAAGCTGTATATTAAGTTGTATTTTGGAATTTGACGGTAAAAACAAAATGTCAGGAAATGTAGATTACTCTGTGGCGACCTCATATCAGGAATTAAGCCACCATCAACCCCATATATACTGTATATAAATGAGAAAAAAGCCAGAAAGGAAAAGGTGAAGAGGAATCAACAACATAAACTTTAACCTTGGTACAATTCGGGTACATACAGTCATTTTGCTCACAAAGCAAAGCACAATAAGAGTCATATTCAACACCTTTACTTCCAGTCATTAGAAAACCTACTATCAGTTATAGGCTACTAAAACAACTTTGTATTTAGACCCATTTTATAGTAACCAAAACTGCTGGCACAGCACGTCTCTATCACAAGCACTGCAACTGGTCAGGGATAATTCCTCTAAAGTGCTTTACCCGAGGCACAATAACAAATTCATCACATGAAGTTTGGACACTTGACTAATGCTGCCATAGACACCTGTTTAACATATTTCACTGCAATGCCAACAAATAGGGATTTATTATGCAGCATATCACACAAACATATTGAGTAAACTAAACTTGTGTATAAATACACAACAAAATAAAACAGTGTAACGTGACTGGACACATTCAAATGAACATTGCAGTGCATGTAAAATATCAAATCAAAAACTATTAAACCATATACATACACATATATGTTCATCACCCATAACAGAGGAAATACACTTAAAAACACAAATGGTGTAATCCAACTGCAAATTGGGGAGCTTACATAGCAAGCTACTGGTATGTTTTGTTAAGGCTTTCAACAAAATCATAATTATGTACCTTGTAGTGGGGTAATTTAGGGAAAGTTAATATAAATCAAGTCAGATTTCACATAATTCAAACATGTTGACTTTGTCCTTGCATAATTTTGGACAATTTTTTGCAATTCTAACTAGCCTAATTTCACCTAATTCAACACAGTGATGCCTAGCCTATGCAGGTACAATGTAACAACATGCAGCTGATCTAGTGATGCTTTCACCACAAGTGAAATGCAACAAATAATAGCTGCAAATTAGGTAACAGATTATAGTTGAATTTGTATTGAATCAATCAGTAAATTAACCCACACTGTTATTATACCAGTATCTTCAAAATTTTAAAGCTTTTTTTACAGTGTCCTAAAATACCCAGTTTATGGGTCAACTTGTGACAGCAGATCTGCTCAATTTACGAATCCTTAATTTATATATCCAAAAATTACTGATACATACGATCTTGACAAGTGATAAATGCATATACAAATGCTAAAAAAGGGTTTAGATCAAAGTTGCAAGTACTAAAGCAGTAAATAAAAGCTGTAGAGTAGTGATTTGTTTCAAATTACCCCAGCTTACCCTACCCATATAGCAGAAATTTCACTTTAATTCTACTATTTAAAAAAAAATTAGAGAATGTGGGAAGTTACTTTATGGGAGAACGTTTTTGTTAAAAATGAAAGCAAGGATTTATCAGTGATGTGTAAGATCAGCAATGCTGTATGGAAGCAAGATGTGGCGTCTAAGGGAGAATGAGATGGCAATTTTGAGAAGAACTGAAAAAGCAACGATGAGAGCAATGTGTGGAATTAAGATGATTGAGAAAAGGAGCCAAGAACTTATGAGTTTGCTGGTATAAAGGATACTTTGGATGGACTAGCCAGGGCAAGTGGAGTACTATGGTATAGGCATGTTTTAAGAAGGGCTAATGGTGATGTTTTGAAAAGAACATTGAATTTTGAAATGGCAGGAAGAAGAGGGTGTGGGTGGCCAAATATGACGCGAAAGAGACAAGTGGAGGAGCACATCAATCAGATTGGAAGGAAAAGGAAGAATGCCATTGGCAGAGTGAAGTGGCGTAATGGTGTTTACAAATTGTTGAGAAGCATGAGGTGAATCCAGCCACCTGCGTTAATGTGAACAAAACTAGATTTAAAAAACTGGATCTCTCTCTCTCTCTCTCTCTCTACATCGGCCAAGCTTAAATAATAGGCAGTGGCTATTTTGCCATCAATGGCATTTTACCTTCAGAGACTATTTTGCCGTGAGTTATTTGTGATTGGTCAATCCTAATGACGTACTAAGCATGTGACTTTTGGTCATTTCTGATTGGTCAATTTTAATAACCAATCAAAAAAATTTTGCACCTCAGTGTCTACCCCCCACCTTGTACACTTTCTTCCAGTGTACACTGCCCCATACATTTACATACCAGGCCTGCCCCTCCGGTGTACACTGCCTTTCTTTTAATACCCTAGTCAGCTGAGATTTGAACCCACAACCATGGTATCTCAAGACCAGCGCACTATCCACTACACCACAGTACCACTGGCTGAAATGTAGCAAATATAGCAATATAAACACACATGAATGATTACAGCAAAATAGTCTCCAAGGGTAAAATGCCATCAACGGTAAAATAGCCACTGCCTAAATAATATGCCAGATACATCTTCCCATCATTTCAAGACTTTTTACTATAGGGGTTTCCCAATCTTATGCCAAATCAATTTTTTGGAGTAACCAACAAGGAAAGATAATACAAATCAAAAATAAATAACACTAAATTACGTTTATTACAAACACTGAGTCATTAATGCGATGGATGAGGTTGCTTTTGACTGCACAATTTGTCAATTCTTGGAGCAATCTGTGACAAGCAAACTCGTAAATCAGACTCTACAGCAAGTCTGGACCTGTATTTTGTCTTCATATTGGTAAGAGCTGAAAACACTGTCTCACAGATGTAGGTGGTGGCAAATGGTAATAAAATCTTTGATGCCTTTTGTGAGAGCAATGGATATTCGTCCACAACACCTAATCAAAAAGATGCAAGAGCTTTTTGATTGAAACTAATCATTAAAGTTTGATCAAATGACAATTCAGGTAATTCTTCTTCATTGTACCCAGAAAGGTTCATTTTTGCAACAACAAATGGGTTTAGAATCCAATCAAAATTGTCATATGTCTCTTTTAAAAAGTACTTCTTAAAATGTTCAGAAAGCAATTCCAAATGTGGTTGAATGTCGGAGAAAATCAATTCTTTACCAATTAAGGGTTTGTTAGCAATATAGTCACACAGAACTGGGAACATATCCACCACATTATCACTTATTCTAGCTTTCCATGTGTTGAGCTTCTTGATGAATGCTGTTATTTTGTTTTGACTAAGCAAAATGTTGGCATCTCTTCCCTGAAGTGACAAGTTTAGTTGGTTGAGAAGGCTAAACACGTCTACTGGATAGGAAAGTTTTCCAAGCCAAATTTCATCAGCTACTAATGAAGCTAAGTCTGCATTGTGTTCTTTGAGGAAAATTAAAAGCTCCTCTCACAGTTTAAAAACACGTTCTACAATTATTCCTTGTGACAGCCATTGAACTTTCGTGTGGAGCAAAAGACTTGAATGTTCCAAACCTAGTTGATTGCAAAGTTTTGAAAACATTCGAGACTGGAGTGGGCAAGCTTTGATGGAGTTTACAATTTTGACACATGAACACAAGACATCACACAATGATTGTCCCAAATGTTTCACGGCAAGCACTTCACGATGAATCATGCAGTGCATTTGTATAATGTTTGGTACTTTTTCTCTTATACGAGCTACAGCCGAGTGCTTGTCAGTCATTGAAGCTCCACCATCCATACATATACCCACACATCGATCCCACGACAGTTCTGATTGTGAAAAAAAATCACAAAGGACGTTGAAAACATCTCAACTGGTTGTTCTGCATGGCATTTCATAACAAAACATGAAATCTTCTATCATTTCTCCACCCCAACAATACTGTACATAAACCAATAGTTGTGCTTGCTGGCAATGTCCGTACTTTCATCCAGTTGGATTGCAAAATAAGTTTGTTTCAGTGTCTCAAGCAACTGCGCTTTTATGTCATTTGAAATCTCATCTATTCCTGTAGAAACCATGCTGTTCGACAAAGGAATTTTTTTAAGCTTGGTTGCGCATTTGCCATCTAAAACTGCTTCGCACATGTCAATTGCTGGTGGAAGAATTAAATTTTCCGCGATTGTGTGAGGTTTCTTGGCTCGAGCCACTCTTAATGCCACTAAATAAAATGCTTTTATCAATTTTTCAATTGACACCAAAGATTTTGAAAAAGCTTTTTTCTGTTTCAAATATTCTTTCTTTTTTCTTACGAAAAAACTCAGGGGCTTTTTAGTTCACTCAGGGTGTTGAGCATCAAATGCTTCTTTAACTTAGCTGGTTTCATACTTTCATTTGACAATGTTTTGCAACATACTATACCTTGAGAGGGACAGTTAATAAAGCCTAGCTTGATGTACTCCTCATCATATGTTTGTACTTTTTGTCTTTTCACCTTTTGAGAAAAAACATGCTGGGCTTCACATTCTTAATCCTTCACCTTTTTCTTTCATACCAAAAATTTATCCACAGGTTTTACGCAAGGCCAACAACTACAACACTAAAATTTAAGGTTAAGCTACCAGTACTGGTAACTCAGAACTAATTCAACAAATATTATCAAATTATTTAAATTTTAAACAAGCCTTCAACATAACCAGATAATTAAATTCCCTGAAAACTTCACTTTGTTTCATGCCTCTTCCTCATAACGAACTCTACACTTATTTATCATCGCTTCACTAACTTTTGCACGTGTAAAACTGCTGGAATGATCTTTAAAGCTAACATTCCTGGCTGGAAATAAATTATTCAACAATTAATGTTATGTCACAAATGCTAAATGCAATACAATTGTTAAAGTGACACAACAATGATTTACTATTGCAAAAACATACAAATTCATCTTGGTTAAAACACTGCGGCAATTATCTGTGACAATAATGGATAGACATATTGATGTTCGACCCTTTCTGTCATGTCGTGGACCGCCTGTGCACCCATTGCAGACCCCAGTTTGGGAAACCCTGGTTTACTACACTTAATGCCATTATACTGAGCAGTTTATGATCTTTTTTAGATGTCAATTGATCACATATGACCAAAGTCATTACATCAATACTGTTGAAATACGCATTCATCATCCAACAAATAACCTCTGAGACATTTATTAATGATTTAAGAAACATGATAATGGTTTCTTTTTGATACTCACCAATTATTTATCAATGAAAGTAGTATACCTAAGAAAGGTATGAAGCATTCTATTACCATTTAATCAGTTACTAACAATTTGGTATAGGCTATTTTGCTGTCAATGGTATTTTACCCTGGGAGGCATTTTGTCATCAGACAATTGTCATTAGTCAATTTAATCATGAATTAAACAAATAGTAATCCTTAAGTTTAGTGTCGGAAACTCAAGTAAAAATTTATCGTAATCAAAACACTTACTTTATTGAAATCAATCATAAATACTGTAAGTAGTGTGTACACTACCCTGTATGTTTACATACTGGGCCTGCCCCTCCAGTATACACTGCCTTTCTTTTAATGCCTCGCCAGCTTTTAGCATCAGAAACTCAAGTAAAAATATATCATCATAGGAGCGGGAGTTCCCAACACTAAACTTAAGGATTGCCAAGAAATTGTATGGCAGTGTACACTCTCCAACTGTACCCTCTCCCGTGGATTTACATACTGGCTTGCCCCCTCCATTTAACACTGCCTTTTTCTAAGTACCCTGTCAGTGAAAATTCACACCTGTAACCATCATATTTGAAGGTAGCTGCACTATTCACTACACAACAGCATCACCACCAGAATATTAGCAAATATAGCTATTTAAACTCACATGAATGGTAATGGCAAAATAGCCTCCAAAGGTAAAATGCCGTTGACAGCAAAATAGCTACTTACCAGGATTTAAGGATGAAATTTTCAGTGCTACCCTAGAATTGACAACATTTTGTTAAATGGAAACTTATAGAAACATCACATAACAAAAACACCTGCTGTTCTAGCAGGCATTAGGATTTATGTTGTTGGCATGTGCTTACTCAGTAATCCTCCTAATACCCTCCTATCTGTCGTTTCTAATCAGCTGGGACGCAATAGCGTTAGCTGAGACGACAGGGTGATGAGGGGAGCACCGAGATCTACCAGTTAGGTTGTTTCAACTAACCTGAAAGCACCTGCCATCTGTTGGCCCAGATGGCAGGTGCTTTCTCGCAGCCTGGGCCGTTAGTACGTCTTTCAGAAATGTCAGTCAGAAACCGAACCGGCCAATCTGGAAGGGGAACCCTTCACCCCGATGTTCAGCCACGGCTTACTACTTGGCAAGGGCCCTTATCAGAGTGGAACAAAGTGCCCATGTCAGGGCACACAGTCCACAAGTTGCGAAGGCCAGCAGTCTTGCAGCTAAACATTGAAGGCCTCACTGCAAGCAAGATGAATTTACTTCATCATTTTGCCTGCAGTATGAGGCACTCGTCATTCAAATATGAGTAGGACTGATGTTCCAGTTGAATTGCAGTATTATGGATTGCTTTCAGAAAATTATTTGGAAGTTTGCTTTCCCAACGTGGACATAGCGTTGCGGATATATTTATCCATGATGGTCACGAACTGCAGTGACGAGCGCTTTTTTTCCAAACTTAAAAGAATCACAAATAAGCTCCGGACCTCCTTGGGCAAACAACGGTTAAACTGTATTTTTCTAGTTAGCGTTGAAAACTAGCTAATGCATGAAATAGATATGAAACAAATAGTTCGCAAATTTGCTCATCAAAAATCCAGAAGAAGTATTATGTAAGAATAAAGCTGAAGTCAGCTAATGTCCTTGGGATAAAACACTGAGAGCAAACACAGTCATTTAGACTTTATTGTAAAAAAGTGACAATTTTGATTGTGAAAAGTTTCCGCGAAGTGTTTAGATCAAAAAATATAACTGTCCCCCGGACAATTTCATATTTGGACAGATATTACATTTCAAAACATCATGTTTTTTCTTCGGACAAATAACAATGCAATTTTTATGGTCATTTAACAGAAATTATGTTTAATTGTCCTCCAGACCTGCAAAAATTAGGGCCCTGCAGAAATTTTGCAACGGGTCTCTCAACAGCTTAATCCGGCGCTGATCCCAGTGCTCAATTTTTGGAGTGAAATCTTTTCTATGAGAAGGCAATGCATATGGTGTTTGATATGAAAACCTAACGTCAACATTGTTATGCAGTAGTTTCACAAATTCAAATAGCAATTGTATATTTTCCATTAAAGCCCAAATGGAAAGATTGCGATCGGTTTCAAAACGTTTAGAATGCATACGTGCGCCTATTCATGCAATTCCAAAATAAATAAAATCTCAGAAAACAAGAATTTCAACTTTCACTGAAATTAAAACATGGTCAAATCAAGGTCTTAACTACGAAAGATAATTTGGTCCTCTCCAATCTTCAATTATGCTACTTCAGAAGAATCGAGTAGTTGCCAAGCAAGCGATGATTTGTACACTTAAAGCAATAAAAAAATATCCAAGTAAAAGTAGAAAGTAACGCCAGGAATTTTTACTTGAGGAAAAGTAAAAACGTAATTGCTATTTAAACGACAGATTCCACCTCCAATCAATAATTTGTTACAAATATCAATTACATTATAGTTATTGTGACCTTTAACAACTTTTCATTGATTATCAATTGGGAATTAGTTGGCAACATTACTTTTATTTATATTATCATCCCAAGATTGGTGCAGTACGATTATCTGCACGCACTAGTTTTATTTATACAGTTTCACCTCGTTAACAAGGACCCTGTTTAGCCGGATATCGGTTAACTCGAACCATGACCGAGAAAAAAACAAAGCAAATAAATCTCATTTACAGTGTACAAGTGTACTGTACATTAATTATTTACATGTTATGAAAGTAAGGTAAAAGAAAATACCCTTGGTAATAGCCAATAATAATAATAGTCGATATCGGTATAGGTTTGTTTGCTAGGCTGGGCTAGCCAACGTAGCCTTCGTCAGGTGATTTACTTGAATAAACAAAAATATATAAATAAATAAATCTGCTTTTTTACAGGTTATGAAGGTAAATGTAGTAAAACAAAATAGCCAATATCATAACGGCATTTTTAGCTAAACTTCTTTACCCCAGGCATGTTTATAAGCTATGGCCTATAGGCCGTCGGTTAAGTCAGACGATGGGCTAATACGGACACCCTTTCCCCCCAGCTGTCCGAGTTAACGAGGTTAAACTGTATTGGGTTACTTGGTTTTAACTAGCCTTTTATCCTTATATGTGTAGTTGTACAGCTCGTGTATCAGTAGGTCTTTTTCCTATGTGATTGCTAGATTTTATTTAAGTTTTGAATAGCTTTTACTGCTAGCAATCTGTTATTTCTATTGTATTTTGGAATATTTTCTATTTGATTGAGTGTTGATTTATGACATTGCATTTAGTTTATTTGGTTGGATTGCATGTTTTTGTAATAGACGGATAATTGGATGAACATATTTTGCTTTACGTAAACAAGGCATGTACAGTAGCTCATTCACTAAAGGTCCTTATGATAGATACATCAGCCTAAGTCTTAAAGTTAAGTAATGTGATCTACTGTTATGCCTGAGTATTGCTGCTTGTTGTAGTGTTATTTGTATTTGTATATCCTATAATGACTGCAGAAATGGTCGTTTATGATTAATTTTAGATTCTGATATCGAAATAATTTCATTGATGCTCTTTGGCTTTCAGCCTGCTTTTTCTCCATCATCTAGTGTATACACGTACTATGTGTATCAATAAGTGATATTGGTGATGTGCTAGTTCTCAATTCCTTTTTTTGTAGTTTAGTCATTTTACCTGGCCACGCTCACTGTACACGCTTCAATTCAAAATAAACGTTCTACACAACCGATGTGAGAGTGCTACTGCTGAGCGTATTTAGAATCAAAAGTGGCCTGTAAGATCGGCCGCACTAATTAAGCCACAGCTCGGATTTTGTATTCATACCATTTTGTTTTGCAAGGTGATGCTAGTGATTTGATTTGATCTGCAGCGCTCGTCCTGCTTCTATTGTAAAGTAATGCACCACAACCATATTTAGCCAAATGTTAAAGCCGCAACTGCGTTGATGATAATGAGATAAGTTGCAAAAGAAGTCACATTTAAGATCTATGTCTTAACTACGTGAACGTTCAGATGCGAAAAAATGATTTGTCATCAGGGGGGAGAGGCAACACTAAATTATAGCTTATATTTGTTTAAAGTTTTTCTTATTGTTTTTCGTAGTATATTTTACTCTCCTAGATTGATCAAAAACGTCTGCTACTTGTTTAATAAATTCGTGAACAAGTCATAAATGCTCTTCTAATTTACTCACAAAAGCATGCGTTAACTTTTTCGCTCCCACGATTATCACCTGATGATCTCGTGTTTTCAGTGTTTCCCTCAATTGTTTTTCAAATTGAGTTACAAAACTAGTTTACTAAAAATAGATTTGTGACTTTATTTCTCAACCGATTTCATAAAATTTTCAAAAGATCATGCTAAATTCCTCACGCATTGGAAGATGTAAAATTTGTGCCCTAGCTCTTGAATTTTTTTTACCCCTAAAGGGTTAAAATGACCAAGAGCCCAGTTGCAGACAACAAAAATTGCCAAGCTCTCAGTAACAGCCCACTACCTCAAAATCAAATTGAGATTACATCTTTACCACAAAACCAAACCCTTTATCATTAACACAGCCTGAAAACTACTTTTTCAGGTCATTATTTGACAAAATTTCAAGCAGTAATGATAAAATTTACCTACCAAAATTTTCAAATTTTTAGGGGTCTCAAAACCCCCAAAACAAATTTGTATAGTAAATAGAAAAAAGTAGATTTAGTTTTTAAAAAATATGATGTTGCTGAATACCGGTCTCACTTGAAAGCTTAGGAAATTTGCTTTCTAGCATAATATAACTATAAATGGTTTAGGCTAAGCGGTATATGATATTTACTGATCAAAATATGGGTACTCTACATCATGTCAGTGCAAAACCCCCCAAAAATCTTTGACTTATCTTCACTAAATTATAATTTTTAGGAAAACTACATCCTATAAAAACATAAAATAAATTGCAAATGTTTCATCGCTAAAATTGTCATTTTGTATCAAGTTTCCAAGGAAACAGTCACTAAAATACAAGTTTAAAAGCTAGCAGAAGTTTGGTTTCTCTAAATCAATGTTTGCTGTATCTCCTTGTTTTTCAACAAATGGGAAGGGAGTAAAAACTTCTGTTTTATTGTTGGAGAAAACATATTCTATTTAAACTTGATATTTTCTGAATCTTGAAGAAATTCCTTGTTCAAACATACTTAATGTTACATGGTTTAGGTTAACCTCTAACAGATAATGACTGATCATAATTTAGGAACCGTACTAAATTTAACTAACAAAATTTGGTACCGCTCAGTACCAGTTAATAAAAAGATCGTGAGACTGAGAAAGTTGCAAATTGTAGAAAATCTAGGCTCTTAGGTAAGTTTTGACAGATGTACTATAAAAGCTTATTTCCTTAGCATCGTCTAGCGATCATTTCTAAAAAAAATTGATAGAAAATAAAATCTGTAGTGATCTTTGAGGTAAGGATACTTTAACTTCAAAAACAACTCAGCACCTATTGGGGGGTGGGCTATTTAGCATAAAATTTGCTTATTCAAACAAAAAAAAATTGTTTATACTATATTTGAAATCTTCAAGAAATAGAGTGTAGGAAATAAGTTCCTTAGAGCAATAACGTGCTGACTGAACCCAATCGCTGGGAACTAGCAGTCACAAGGAGGAAGGCACGACAGCAAAACTTTATTCCACCAATTTACGCGGTTGTGGTAACAATTGAATTACGTCCGTCCGTCACGAAATCCAACGATGAAAGAGAGCACAATATCTCCGACCACATGGTCGGTAACAAAATCTGCACGCGACACCAGGAATTAGGTCGTTGCACACGTCTATGTAAACAGGACACTGCACACGTCACATTAACAAAAAAAAATAACGGATAAACAACCTAATGGCGGGAAAGGCAAGCCGATCACCGAGCTACCAAGAGAAGATAAAAATAAACATAATCTAGCCCAAATAAAAAAATAAAAATATGTGTGTGTGATTTTAGACGCATACAATAATAACACACGAATGCACATAGTAAAAACTAGAATCACACACAACAGTCGAAAGCAAACTAACAAAAAAAAATGTAAAAAAAGACAAAAAGATGTTTGGCATGGCAGCTTGATGAAGAGCGAGGTGCGACACGCTACACAACTCCCCCCCTCAAGCACGCGCAGCCAGCGGAGACGTGCGAAAGGACAGAGGAAGATATCGTTGTCGATCTCGGGCTTGTCTTCCAGACGTTCAAAAGGTGAAAAGGATTAGAGAGCAGCAGCACAGGATCAGTGTACGAGAAGCTAGAAAATAAAATATAAACACGCATCAATACAACACAAATTAGCGAGGCGTGGCAGCGATCAGGCGAATTTTAAAGTCCTAACCAGGCCTAATAATGAAAACAATAAGATCCCCACAAGAAATGAAGCATGAAACATAGCTGCAAGGCTAAACCAAAAAAGGGGTAAGGCCAAACTTAATCGTCTAGTGATCTCCTGTAACGGACCGGGAGCCTTATAGTTCTACCTCGGCGCGAACGAAATTCGGGTGCCGGCTCCTCATCAGGGTGTGCAGAAAAGCCGACGTTAGTGGCGATGGAAGGGATTTCAATGGCAGTCGACCCGTCGTGGACTTCGTAGTCTGCCTGACAGTTCAGATGTTGGGGCATGTACATGTGTGCGGCCTTAAGTCTATCGATTGAGACCGAATCAGTCCGGTCTCCAAGATCTAAAATAAAGTATTTGTCTTCCCTATCGAGAACGGGGAAAGGTCCTGTGTACGCTGGTTGCAATGACGTAGTAGAACCATCGTCTCGCACAAAGACATGCGTGCAAGTGCGTAGAGCCTTCTCCAAATAGGAACTACGACGACATGGCTCTCGAGGCAGGGAAGGTTTGAGTGATTTCATAAAAGTTAGAAGTCTTCGACGATATGCTGTGTGCGAAACAGTTTCGTCACTGTGTGAAAAAAATTGTCCTGGCAAGCGCAGCGTGGTGCCAAGGGTGAGCTCAGAAGAGCTGCAGCCAATATCCTCCTTGACTGTAGAGTGGATACCAAGTAAAACGAGGCCGAGATTTTCATACCAAGCGGTGGGATTATCGTTGCACTTAAGAGCTGTTTTAACCGTACGATGGACGCGTTCAACCATCCCATTGGCAGCGGGGTGGTATGCTGTGGTATGTGACAGCTTCGTCCCCAGGAACTCACACATTTCCTTCCATAGGTAAGAGGTAAATTGCCGACCTCTATCGGTAGTCATCTGAGTGGGACAGCCAAAACGTCCAACCCAGTGTAAAAGGAACGCGTTAGCACACTCCGTCGCAGTTACGTCACGCAAGGGGATTAACTCTACGTGTCTGGTGAAACGGCAGATGATGGACAAAAGGTAAGAGAAACCATGGGAAACCGGTAAGGGGCCAACGATGTCAACATGAATATGTGAAAACCTTTTATTAGGGGCCTTAAATGAATGCAATGGTGCTCGATTGTGTCTTATAACCTTCGCTTGTTGGCATTTAATACACGTCTGAACAAAAGCTCTGATGTCAGACCTCATTCCGAACCAAACAAACCTCTGGCCAACAAGCTTCTGGCTAGCCCGGACTCCGGGATGTGACAAGGCATGCAACGAATCAAAGACCTTTTTTCGGAAGCCAACAAGGACTAGCGGTCTAAAAACTCCTTGCGAAACGTCTCCGAGCAGGGGCTGGCCACAGCCAGGCACAGACTCCTTCACAATCTTCAAAGAATGATCTGTTCTTAATAGAGTGATAATTGAATCATCGGTCTGCTGCGCACGACTCATAGCGGTGAAATCCACAGCTTGGACTGCGTTGCACAAGGCATTTAAATCCGGTGGTCGGCTCAAACAATCGGCGACCACATTATTTTCACCGGAAATATATCTCACATCAGCGGTCAGTTGGGCTACATAAGAAAGCTGGCGCAGCTGCCGGGCAGTAGCTCGTTTCATGGGAGATGTCACAGCACTGACTAATGGCTTGTGATCGGTAAAAAGAGTGAAAGCGCGACCCTCCAAAAAGTACCTAAAATGTCGCAATGACGAGTACATGGCAAGCAATTCACGATCGAACACAGAATAGTTAACTTGAGCAGAATTAAGAGCCTTAGAAAAGAAGGCCAATGGTTTAGCATGACCGTCAATAACTTGCTGCAGGACCCCGCCAATTGCAGATGTCGAGGCGTCTACCACTACCTGTGTCTCTGCACCTAACACCGGAAAAGCGAGTAAGGTCGCATTGGCGAGCTTAGTTTTAATGGCAGAAAAAGCTTGTTCTGCCTCCTCGTTCCAACGTAAGGTTTGTCGGCTGTACTTACGCGGGGATAGCATTCTATTCAAAGGTTGCAAGGTGGCTGCAGCCGCAGGGATAAATCTCCGATAATAATTTAACATGCCCAAAAATCTACGCAACTGTTTCATGTTACCGGGCCTCGGGAAATTTCGAATGGCGGTTACCTTGGATTCAAGGGGCGCCACTCCCTCTCGGTTCACCTTGTGACCGAGAAACACAATTTCTTCCACGTCAAAAATGCACTTGTCCTTATTTAAAATGAGACCAAAATACTTTAATCTATCAAACACAAGGGTAAGGTGCCTCATATGTTCTTCTCGTGACTTGGAAAAAATTAAAACATCGTCAATATACACAAATACGAAGGGAAGTCCCCTTAAAACTTCATTAACGAAGCGCTGAAACGAGGCGCCAGCATTGCACAATCCCATAGGCATTTTACGAAAACAAAAGCTACCCAGAGGCGTCACCATGGCAGTCTTAGGGATATCTTGTTCGGCAATTTCGATCTGATGGTAAGATTTATACAAGTCCAAACTCGAAAAGTGCTTACTACCAGACATAAAATCCACAAAATCGGTGAGTAGCGGCAATGCGTACCTATCCGGTACGGTTTGTTTATTTAAGAGCCGAAAGTCACCCGTGACTCTGTAAGAACCGTCTTTCTTAGGGACAAGATGAACAGGGCTCCCGTATGGGGAATTAGCCGGCTCAATGACATTCAAATCTTGCAGCTTCTGCAGCTCCACTCGTAGGATTTCCAACTTCTCTGGCGACAGGCGTCGCACTCTTTGACAGATAGGAGGTCCCCGGGTATTAATGAAATGCTTGGTCTTATGCCGCGCAGGTTTCTTAAAATTCTCTAAATCGAAAACCTCAGAGTACCGATCAAACAACTCCTTGGGGTCCTCAATGGGCGTGACCTCACTATCAATGCAAACAGGTGGCGAAGGACAGTCAATCTCAGGGGACGTGCCAGCGACAGCCTCGCTGGAACGCGTGTCTCCAAAAATGTAAGGCGGCTTAACAGGGTTCTCGTCTGGTAGCACTAACCTACCTCGACGGGCGTCGACCAAGAGACCAAAATGGGTCAGAAAATCAAGCCCCAATGTAGCGAACAAGACGTCAGCTTTGACAAAAGTCCAAGTGAATGAACGACCTAAGTTTAATGATAATTCCAATTCTACGCTCTCAAAAGTGGGTACTTCAGACCCGTTTAGGCATGACATAAATCCAGTTACACTCGGGTGTGTGGCAGGCCTGTGGCATGGGATCACGGAACGGCGGCTACCACTGTCCACCATAAATTCGATGTGGGTTTTAGGATCGCGTACAATTAACATTCCCGTCCTTAGCGCTTTGCGATCTATAGCATCCAGACCCCCCACTACAAAGCCTGGATGAGCTACTCGTTTTTTGGCAAAGTAGCATCAGTATTTGCTGGGCGGCGAGCAACAGGGCCCCTCCAAGCACACGGCGATATGCAGTGAAAAGCATCGCCGCCAAACCTTGAGTGGTAAAAACACAAATCTCCCAACGGTGGGCGAGGAGCCGGCGAAAAACGACCCCTACGAGGCCCTCGGTAAGGAATACTGCTAAATCTAGGACGTGAAAATGAAGGGCGCTGAAAAGTACTATTTTGATTGGTTGATGCCATGGGTGTAGCAAAAGAATTAGTTTTTAAGGTGACTGTTTGCGGGGCTGGGCATTGCTGCAAAAATAAATTGAACGACTCCGCCAGTCGATCAACCTTCTCCACAAGGAGTTTATCTGGAGCAGCAACAAAACGGGGTGCAGAGGTCGACGATCGGTCTTCTGCAAATACGCGATCGGCACGACGTGCTACGTCATCCAAGTTGTCAATGGGGCCAGCCACGAGAACTCGTCTCACGCTTGAGGGCAGTCTATCCATAAATAATTTTTTTAGAAGAACAGGGGAGCCCTCAGTCCCTAACAGCTTGCGCATCTCAGCAAGCAGCTCAGTAGGTTTGCGGTCGCCTAACTCACAAGCATGCAGCAACTGATCCAACTTGTGCTCCTCGGTTTGGTCAAAAATCTTGATAAGTGCCGCCTTTAAATAGGAGTATGGGAACACAGGGTCCAAGTCAAGTAGCACGTGCTCGACACGCTGTAAATGTCGCAGATCTAAAGAACTCAATAAAAGCTCGTGCCTCTGACACTCGGAATCAATCTTCCTCATGGAAAAAATGTTCTCCACCATAAGGAACCACAGACTGACGTCATTTTCCCAAAACCTGGGGAGGTTAATGGTAATATGACCCATAGCGACAGCGGGATAAGGTTCAGAAAAATTTGACGCTCCTACGCGGATGTGCGGCCCCGTTGACTGTGGCGGAAGAACTTCAGGGGCCCTTGACGAAGAAAATGCCGGGACGGCTTCAGCAGCATCACTGTAGGACGCGCCGACAGGGTTCTCTGCCGGTGAATTCGGCAACACCGAAGGCTGCGCACTTGAGCCTCTTGTCACCTGCTGCCGCCTTATGGCGCCTCGGCGTCTTAAAGACATGCGGTAGGCCGACTTCTGGCCTATCATACTAAAAAGCGTTGGGCGAAAAAGAATATACAGAAGCAAACAAAAAATAAACACTTAACTTTTAAATTCGCGGACGGATTAGTCAAAAATTCTTCCGAAAAATCAGTGAATGAATTAGCTCCTTCTTCCTTCCTTTTGCTGTCTTCTTTCTTCCTTCTTGAGATCACGTCGGGGTCACCAATGTAGGAAATAAGTTCCTTAGAGCAATAACGTGCTGACTGAACCCAATCGCTGGGAACTAGCAGTCACAAGGAGGAAGGCACGACAGCAAAACTTTATTCCACCAATTTACGCGGTTGTGGTAACAATTGAATTACGTCCGTCCGTCACGAAATCCAACGATGAAAGAGAGCACAATATCTCCGACCACATGGTCGGTAACAAAATCTGCACGCGACACCAGGAATTAGGTCGTTGCACACGTCTATGTAAACAGGACACTGCACACGTCACATTAACAAAAAAAAATAACGGATAAACAACCTAATGGCGGGAAAGGCAAGCCGATCACCGAGCTACCAAGAGAAGATAAAAATAAACATAATCTAGCCCAAATAAAAAAATAAAAATATGTGTGTGTGATTTTAGACGCATACAATAATAACACACGAATGCACATAGTAAAAACTAGAATCACACACAACAGTCGAAAGCAAACTAACAAAAAAAAATGTAAAAAAAGACAAAAAGATGTTTGGCATGGCAGCTTGATGAAGAGCGAGGCGCGACACGCTACAAGAGACTTCAATGATATATAACACTTGATGTAGAAGTAAACAGATGAATAATGATTTGCAAATAAATTTGGGGTATTTTATGATGATTAATTGTAATTGATTATGACAGTTTTTTGCAATGCAAGCGGGAGCAAAAGAGTTAACATGACAAAAGGTATTGCGATTCATGCAGCAATTAAAGCTTCGGATGTAACGAGGCCCAGGAGCATGATCTTCTGGATGAAGGAAAATTAAAATCCCAACCCATTTGCTATCAACATCTGTTATCACAATCACAATGTTGATGAAACCATGTCAACTTCGGATATAAGAGATTCAGATATAAGGGATTTTCGCTTTTAAGGGACTACGCAAAAGGTCCCAAATAATTTTCAATATAAACTAATAAGTCAATTATAAGAGAATTCGGTTATAAAAGACTGATTAAGCAGGTCCCGGCGGATCTCATATATCCGAAGTTGACTACATTTTTTATTGCGTGGTTACAAATCCTCAGACAACGAAAATTTGCGCACAAGTGCTCGGGAGGAACTCCAGTGCTTTCGCTCCTTCTACGAACACAACGATTAAATAAAACTTCTTTATTTTGGGAACTCAGTAAAAGAAAATTCAAATCCAAAAAACTCAGTCAAATCAATTCCAAAATTGATGAAAAAGAAAGAGCAAAAATTCACCGAGGGCTTCTTTAAATATAAGGGAATGAAGAAAAACAAATTGAACTTTGTGCCGCAACCAAAATTAAGTAACTAACTTAAAATCCAAAAAACGTGGTTTCTGCTGGGAACGAAAGGCAAGCTAATAAGAATGCAAATCTCGCCCAGTTATAGGCAAGAAACACCTGAGAGTCGCCATCCAATCTGAAGCTGCTAAACGCCAAACAGAAAATACAAGACGTGCGAGAACAAAAAGGCGCTTGTTCAGTTCAGCCACGAAAATCAACAATTTTTTTTTTATTCCCAAAACGATTCTGCAACACATGGTACTTAACAATGCTTTTAATCAATTAAGCTACTTTGATCACCTCTGGTGATACCAGTATTTCAATAGTTTTAGAGCCGTATTAAGACTACACTCTCGTTTTGGAAAACATTTGGGGATCTTTAGCATTAGCAAGCATTCAGTCGCTGCTGGTGAAACTCTCAGCAGTAAATTTTTGATATTTTCACTTCTCAAGGTATTATTTTTAGTTCTTTACAGAGATGCACTTTTACTCCAACAATTAAGTTACAACTTTTTGTACCTTAAAAATCCAGGCCTCGCCCCCTGGAACTATCGGTTTTAACTAATCAAGGTCACCAAGCACTCAAAACCCAGCTTTTAGTGTACAAATCATCGCTTGCTTGGCAACTACTCGATTCTTCTGAAGTAGCATAATTGAAGATTGGAGAGGACCAAATTATCTTTCGTAGTTAAGACCTTGATTTGACCATGTTTTAATTTCAGTGAAAGTTGAAATTCTTGTTTTCTGAGATTTTATTTATTTTGGAATTGCATGAATAGGCGCACGTATGCATTCTAAACGTTTTGAAACCGATCGCAATCTTTCCATTTGGGCTTTAATGGAAAATATACAATTGCTATTTGAATTTGTGAAACTACTGCATAACAATGTTGACGTTAGGTTTTTATATCAAACACCATATGCATTGCCTTCTCATAGAAAAGATTTCACTCCAAAAATTGAGCACTGGGATACCGATGAAGAAATTAAATTGAATGTTTAAGCAAACACTGATTTGGTAATCAAATTTGTTTGAAACGCTGTGAAATTAACGTTAAATAGCGGAAGAACACAAAATAAGAAAAAGCGAGGGATTTTCTTGTCTTTTACGTTAGTGTGTGTGTCAATGGGAGTTGAAGGTCGTGAAGAAGATAAGTTTTATCGACAATAATCTTTATTGTTTTTGCAGGTAGATTAGTTGTGTCTTACAAAGTTTCAGGTTGCATTTTGTTCTTGAAATTTTTGATCAAGTAGCGATGAGTGACGTAGAACCAGGCGAATATAAACAGGTAAGGCTCTTGCTAGTGCAGCAAGCTATTGTCTCATGTGATTTTATCCTGTTGGCTAGTTTTAGTGTTCTTTGTAGCTGAGCTATTCTATTTCAGTAAAAATAGTTCGGCCGGCTTACAGTGTTTATTCAATTATGTATAGAGTATGTCACTGCTACATTACAACTTGTAAATTGCAATGGTCTGTGGGGTGCCCTTGCACTGTTTCACAAACTAATTGGGAAGCTAGTAAAAGACTAGCCTTTTGGTTTTATATTTTGTTACATGGTATGCTGCATTTTTTGTCAAATATTTTTTTCCCCGGTAGCTTGAAAACTTGTTGCTATGCATAGAAAGTTTTGTGTTTAGACCTGTTGGATTACTGGGTCACCCAGAGCAAAACTAGCTGTTCCATTCCAATTTAATTTTTTTTAGCTTTATAATTCGATGATTTTTTTTTTGTTGCCTTATATTAACTTGCACAATAGGCTGCAAAATATTTTTTGAAATACTTTATTATATTTGAGGAGTAACTGTTATTAATTCCATTAGTTATCCTAGCTGCATGATTTTAAATTTAGTAGTCTAATTTTAGTAAGGTGTGAAGAGTAAGTGAGCTATTTTTTTTGTGGTTTTGCAGATCACAGTTTTGAAACTGCCACCAGGCAGCATAAGCTTTGCAAATTTTAGATTTATTTTGTGAATTTGAGAAATACTATTTATATTGATTGGTTTTTAAGCTATACCTGTACTCAATCTTCAGAAGTTCCCCTCATTTGCAGATTTTTAAAAGATGCTTTGATGCAATACCGGTACTAATTTGCTTTTTCTACTTCAGTGCACACTGTACTTGATTTGACAATGACACTATTAAGTTTGTATAGGCAAGAAAATTACCGGTAACTGATGTGAGATGGTCTGTATCTTAAAATAAAGGCAGTGGCTATTTTGCCGTCGACGGCAAAAGAAGGAGGTTTGAAGAAGGAGGATGGAAAAGTTGGTTTGAAGCAAAAGTTGGTTTGAAGAAGGAGGATGCTCTGAGACGAGACAAGTGAAGGGACGGAGTGCGAGAAATTGCAGAAGGAATGGGGTAAATCCGGCCATCTCTGCTAAAGGGAAAACACCGGATAAAAACTGAATAACTACTACTACTACTACTACGGCAATTTACCCTCAGAGACTATTTTGCCATGAGTTTTTTGTGATTGGTCAATCTTAATGACATACTAAGCATGTGACTTTTGGTCGTTTCTAATTGGTCAATTTAAAAAACCAATTAAAAAAATTTTGCACCCCCACGTCTCTATCCCCCACCCCGTACACTCCCTTCCAGTGTACACTGCCCCGTACATTTACATACCAGGCCTGCCCCTTCAGTGTACACTGGCTGTCTTTTAACCCTAGAATGCATGCATGAAAAAAACTACGTTAATGCATAACATGGGTCATTTTGACCCGTGTTGACATGCCGGCTAATTTGCATTATGAAGGCAATTTCTTTTTTAATTTTCTTAAAAAGTGACTATTTAGTTGGTAGCTGGCTTTGGCTAGTACTTTATATCGTCGCTGGTCAAAGGGTTTTTACTCAGAAATTTATAAAATGACAAACTTTCTTATATTTTGTATCAGTGTTAGTGTTAGGGTACAGGATAAGGAGTTAGTGGTTTTGTTAGATATCATTATTGCTTTCATTTTTTGTTTTCTAACCTAATTAGGCAACACTGTTTTGGTTAATTTAGCAACTGCATCCTTTCTACTGTGATCTCCTTATCTTTTGTGACAGCGTTATGAAGAGAGTACTACCATGTTTGTATCATTTTGTTGGCAACAACATGAAAAATGAAACATAAATACAGTAATGATAAAATACAATGAGCAAAATAAGGATGTGGCAAACGAAAATATAGAATGGCTACAAAGTTCACAGTAATGCACATGGATCCCAGGTTCATTCATTGCATTTGTTGCATGTGATGCTGGTTTGGCTGTGTTCTGGGCACACGGGTCTGCAACATGTTGAGCAACACTTTTCAACCTTCCTTGTCCTTGGATGCTGGACACAAGAAACATCGTTTCCTCTTCTGCATGGGGATCCCAGTTTGCAAGGATGTACTTGAAAGACCTAAGCCACATTGCATCATAGCTTCCTTTTTGGCTTTGTGAAGTTGAGGAATTTTCTGCCTAGTCATCATATGGGGCATGATGAGGCTTTCAGCAAGGTCTGAAACGTCGTCGTCTTGAACAATTACCACTCAGATAATCAGGGTATACTTGTCAGAAAACGGTATAAGCATTTAGTGCTGCGATGTCCAGCACATTGTAAAAGAGAATGAGTGGCCATCAGCAGGTTTGTCTTTTGCAGGTGTAAGTTTGAATCATTTGATCAACTAGGTCAACACCAATCTTGGTCTCGTTATAAAACTTAATAATCTCCAGCCTCTTTTTTGGATCTTTTTCAGCAATGCTTATGCCATGAGGCACTGTGCTCAAAAGTATCACAGTTTTATTCTTTTTGGGGACATAGCTGACCATTGTCAATTGATCATTGAAACCAAAAACTGATGTCTTTGTCGAGACTTTGCTGCTTTCATGCATATCGGAATTTCTCGTTTGCATTTTCTCATAGTCCATTGCATTGAAGACGAAGGAGGATGCCCTGAGACGAGACAAGTGGAGGGATGGAGTGCGAGCGATTGCAGAAGGAATGGGGTAAATCCGGCCATCTCTGTTAAAGGGACAACACTGGATAAAAACTGAATCACTGCTACTACTACATAGTCCCAACAACAGTGTGTCGGTGTTGAAGCAACGTTTTCGCTACTGGAACACTTGTAAAAAAGTTATCCATCGACACATTCCTCCCTGAGCCTTGAAGTGGTGCCGTTAGATTGACAACTACATCATGACCACGATTTTTCTCGGGTGCTAACCTTGGTTGTCTTCTGGCATAAATCTTTGCATTGAAGGCAAAGGGTAATGATGCATCGCACAACCAGAAAATTTTTATGCCATATTTGGCTAGCTTGCTTGGCATGTATTGGGTAAAGCAACATTGCTCTCTGAATGGTACTAGCTGTTTGTCTACAGTAGTATAAGCACCAAGGGAAAATTGAGTCTTACAGTTTTGAATGAATAAATCCCATATGTAGTTGAATGCAGCCAGTTTATCCTGCTTCAGTCTTTCGGCCCGTGTTCTCTTATCATCAAATCACAGATGACGTATATTTTCAAATCTGTTGACACCAAATGTAGCTTTGTAGATAGGATTTTGTTTTGGGTCCAAGAATAATTGCCAAGTATCCAAATTGCAATTTTTTTCTATTTCTGCAAGGAGCAAAATACCAACAAAAGCCAAGAATTTCTTTTTGTATGGCATTCCATTGTGTAGCAGCCCATCGACCTTGCATGTTTGTGCACAACAGTATTTCCTCACTAATATTGTCACTGAAAAAAACCTGAAAAGCATCCTTAGGAGAATAGATTTCTGATGATGCAACAGTGTGCAATCTTGTACGAATGACATTGTGAATTCTATATCTTCATTCAGGAGATGAAGGTGAGTTCCAGAAAGTTTCATCTTTTCCAGTCCAAAGGATTTTGTTGGATGCTGACAATGAAGTGTCGGGTGCTGATGGTGAAATATTTTGAGAACTCTCATCTTCCTACTTACTTTCTGATTCATAATCAGTTGAATATGTAGATCCAATCGTTACTTCGGTACCTGAATAACCAGTCTCAAGAGTAGGAGCTACATAAGTCAGATCATCTTCATCTAAAAGATCAGATTCACTGCTTCCACTCCAGCCAAGAATATCTTCGTCATCTTTTTCCTCGAATGCAGCAGTTATTTGTTGCACAGCTCTTTCAATACACATTCTACGCTTGCTGTTAGGCTCAGCCATTACACTTAAGATGTTTATTAAAAACCTGCTAAACAAGAATATGAAACCTCAGCAGCTTAAGACAACACTTTTACAATCCTAAACAATGCATTGCTTATCAAGCTCACTTTGGGTCAAAATGACCCATGTTATGCAAACTTGGGGTATCTTATGAAAAACATCACTTTTCAAAAATTAAGAAAAAATCCTACCAAACCTTTCATCTCATGCTGTAGTGTAATAAATTGCTGACAAAGTCAAGGAACGCTGAAACAAAATTCGCAAAATGCTTCAAGCAATCAACATGAGAAGCATTGTTCGGGTCAATTTGACCCATGTTATGCATTCTAGGGTTAATGCCCTGCCAGCTGAGATTCGAACCCACAACCATGGTATCTCAAGACCAGCGCACTATTCACTACACCACAGTGTCACTGGCGTAATTATAGCAAATATGGCTATATAAACTTACGTGAATGATTACGGCAAAATAGATTCCAAGGGCAAATTGCCGTCGACGGCGAAATAGCCACTGCCTAAAATAAATCATGCTAATGCAGAACCCGAGGGAAGGAAGGAGAGGTTTGTACTGGTATGCAAAGTAGGAAACATCTAACAAGGTGAGCACTCATCAACATGCATGCCAAAATGAAATGAGGAATAGCTGCATACTTATTTCAGAGTGTTCTATATACTAAATGTTCTGCACACGATTAGTACCGGTAGCTGTTTATTTTTTCATTTCCCAAGATGCTCGTTTTTAAATTTCTCCAACAAAATGTGATGCCAGTGCTTCTATTTATTAAGAGGTCTCAGAGTTGTTGATTTGTTGACATAAATATAAGGCAGTGGCTATTTTGCCATCGACGGCATTTTACCCTTGGAGACTATTTTGCTGTAATCATTCACGTGTGTTTATATTGCCATATTTGCTATATTTCAGCCAGTGTCACTGTGGTGTAGTGGATAGTGCGCTGGTCTTGAGATATCATGGTTGTGGGTTCAAATCTCAGCTCTCAGCTGGTAGGGTATTAAAAGACAGGCAGTGTACATCAAAGGGGCAGGCCCAGTATCTAAATGTATGGGGCAGTGTACACTGGAAGGGAGTGTACATGGTAGGGAGTAGACACTGGGGGTGCAAAATTTTTTTGATTGATTATTAAAATTGACCAATCAGAAACGATCAAAAGTCACATGCTTAGTACGTCATTAAGATTAACCAATCACAAATAACTCACGGCAAAATAGTCTCTGAGTGTAGAATGTTGTTGACGGCAAAATAGCCACTGCCTAAATCAAATGCTTGAAAAACAATCCTTGAATCTCTTTGCAATCTCAGCTGAAAAAGTACTTTCTAGTCACCCAAAAATAAGTAAAATGGTTATTTTACTTGAGAGGCTTAATTTGGTGAAGACTTGGTGTTAAACCAGCAAAGTTGATAGATGTGGATGAAGATCATAAGGTTTAATGCTATTGTCCAAGTAATTTCTAAAGGGATTGCAATGTATGTATTGTATGATAGTGACTAGAGTTCTAGCACTGTCTTTTTAGCTTTCATCCTAAAATGCCATTTAACCAGCTATCTTTTACCCAGCACATTAGACGTAATTTCTGCAACAGTGCATTGACGTAGTGGTTAGAATTGCTGCTTCCAAACAGTATGGTCATAGGTTTGATTTTAGTGTACCATATTTTTTGAACCATAGGGCGCACTGGACTTCAAACATATTTCTTTCATACATAAGGTGCTTCAGATTATAAGGTGCATTTAATGAAACCAAAAATTAACGCATTTTATCACTACCTTGAGAAGTGTATGGCTAGTTGCTGGGTACATGTTGCAATACATGCGTGACACATGTGTGTATTTATAATCGTGAAGAAAACAAGAGTAGGTGAAGAGAAAAAACACACTCGTAAAGGGAATGAGAGTAGGTCATTTGATTGTAAGAAAGAATGAAGAAGTTTGCTTTCAAGAAAAAGCGAGTTGAGGTAGGTACTATTGCATTGGTGGCGCTTATTGCAACATAAAATTTGTTCAGAGCTTGGTAACAAAGCACAACCTGATCCGCACATTAGAGGCATCAGACCTTAAGGCGCACGTTCCATTTTTGAGAAAAATAAAGGATTATAAGTACTCCTTATCATTTGAAAAATACGGTAGTCTTTGTTTTTGTTGAGCTAGGCTTAGGTTGTTTGGAGGATGCATTGCTGTAATTTTTTTCAAATTATGTAGCAAGAGTGTACATGATATACATTGGGGGATTATGGGAGGGTATTTTACACTGGGGATTAAATGTTTAGATTAACCAATAATGTTTGTTGACCAGCATTTTAGGGTTGAAAGCTAACAATCCAGTGCTGGTGCTGTACCAGTGTATGCAGCAGCATACAGAGCCTTTAAAATATGCAAAATATTGTAAATTTAATAGTAATGATTGACTTTACGCTTCATCTAACAAAAGTAGACTATCATTATAACTAGCCACTGTGATTTCCCTATGCATTCAGAACAAAAAGTACAGTGTTATTGTTTTGTATTTCTCTTAGATTTTTGGTTGCTTGCCAAATTGCTGTTTCAGTAGCCTAGGCCTATATACCTTGCACAAGAAAGTATTTTAAAAAGCTGATACATTTCATGTGCTATGTGCTGCTGGAGTAAGATTTTTTCTGATTATTGCTTGTTGATAATAATTTATGTTCAAAGATCTGCCAACGACTTTAGAGTTTCCACAAATGACCTAGCTTATATATTCAGTCATCTAGACCTACAGTTCTACACGGCAATTAAACAAGTTTAACATTAAGTAAATTATAACTTGAAATTACAGAACTGAATTGGAGTAATTAACTTAAATCTATACTTCAGTATATCAAGACTGATCAGTTACTTTTTACTAGCCATGAAACAATTTTTTACAACTTAGCTGACTGAGTTCCAAGTGACGTTCTTATGACTCCAATGTAGTAGAATACTTTTCTACTTGCCATTTGGTTGTTAAACTCGACTTTTCCTAATGTTAGATCTTGCGTGATTGGTCATAATTGTTGTCTAAAGTGCAGTGTGCATTGGCCGTCTTTTAAGTTTGCATTGTTATTGCATCTTTGCACATTGCGATGTGACAAAGATAGCAGTGTGCATTGGGCTGAGCCCAATAATTTCCTTAGTCTACTCTGACTTATCACAATCCAAACCTGACCATAACCCAAACCCTTAATGTTCATGTGCACTGGAAATATGTGACAAAGTCACTGTAATGAAATAACTAGTAGCCTGTATGGCCGCATTGAGACAAAAATGTATGTCAGACGGCAATATGCCTGAAACTTAAGGAAACAGCAGTTATATGAAGGTGACTACACTTGGTGGAGTGGTTGGTGTAGTTGTGGGTGTTGTTCCCACTTTCTGTGTAGTTTTTGATAGGGTAGTTTGATCTTAAACATAAGCAAGACAAGTGTATTCTGGAAATGATTCCAAATGAGTTAAATATTACAAAAGAATTGATTTTGCTGGATTGTGTAAAGTTGTATCTACTTTATGTGTGTATACTTTCATTTAACCATGCAGCTACTTTATTATCTGGTCTTATTTTTAAGTTACTCAGATCTGCGATATTTTTCCACACAGCATATTTTTATTAGGGCACATGTTTTGAAATGCTGTATGTGGTGCACTTACGCAAACATGATGGTTTTTTTTTCAACAACACAATTAAATTTTAAGTGTTAAGCACACTTTATTTTCCGCTTGTCATCAAGGTTTTAGTTGGTGTTCCAAGTTGTCAATGCCTAGGGAAAAACTGTAAAGTGCAAAGAGAAATTTCTGTTGCCCGAGGCTAACCTTTACCGGCATTTTGATTGCTAGCTCAGCCAAAAACTTCAATGAACATGTAAAACCATCTGTGATCTGTCTTATTCGTTTTGAAGAGTTTGTAAAATCAGTGACATACTTCCTACCTTTTTTGTAAAATGTAATGAAAAGCGATTGTAAGTTTTTGATTTGTAAGCTGCTCACTGATTTTTAAATGAAAGTTACTGGAAAAGTTTGATTTGAAATCGCAACTATAAGTGACCTAAAGGAATCACATATAATATCGGAAGTAGTTTCAAAGCTTGCAAAAACATAAAAATTGCCATGAATTACATCTGACAAGAGATTTTCTGACAAAAGATTTTTTTTTGTACTGCACAGCACTCTTGTTTTTTTAATTTGACTTCTATATTTCTGATCTACATTTCATTACTTCCAGCATTATTCCGATATTTACCTGCCTACTATGTAATTACCAGCTACCCCAAAAACACAAATGTAAATTTTTAGAAAAGTGTAACCCCAGAAAGACGGTCAAGATCTCGTACTTCACGATCAGCTTCTCATTCATCATCTCATTCTCGCAAGTCGGGAAGTCCTCGCCGGTCTTATACTAGATCTCGGTCAAGATCGAGGAGATCATATCGGTAAGCTATGAAAATACTGAAATGTTTTATGCCAAATATTTCTCGTAGAACAACATATTACAATGCAATGGTCTTTAAATAAAAGGGTAATCAATTTCAACGTAGTCAATATTAAAATCGATTTTGAACAAGCATAAATTTTTCTCTGTGTTGAAAGAGTTTCTGAAAAGCTGTATTTGATGAAGTCAAAACTGTGTTTAAACAATTCACTGTGCTGGTTTGGTAGGTTATTGTATTTGAGTAATCTACACATCAATCAATATAAGGTACTTTGGAAAGACATGCACTGTGTATTTTTTAACTAAATTTTAATGAAAAAATTTGTGTGATGTTGAAAATGTGAGAAGTTAACATTTTCAATGTTATTCAATAATAGATATTGGTATAAAAAGCACCAGCTTATAAGTTGATAGAAGTTAGTGCCACAATTATGTTTCAGATCACGTTCAAGATCTTATAATCGTCGCGGTTCAAGGACCCCTCCTCGTCATGATCGCAATGGAAGATATAGCAGATCACGGTTAGGGCTGTAGGCCTATACAGCTAAATTTTTATTTCCGACTAGCTGGCTTTGCTGGGGTCACCTGCAATGCCCCCCGTTAGTTATGTCCAGGTTGAGTTTTTATTGTAGCCAGTTGCACCAGCTTCACTCAATGGGTAGTGGTGGAAACAGCAATAACAAGTTTGTTTTTCTGACTCTACCAAATGTTCTGAAACAAGATTACCGGTTTTTTAAAGATCAAAAAAATATCATGGAGGGTTGTGCATAACTGCTACATGTCTCCAAAATTTCTGGAGTTCCTGAAAACATCTTATTTGTTGTGTTTTTAGCATAAATGTCCTGCGTAATTTCAAGATTGTGGCCGGAAAGTAATTAGCATGTATTTTCAGAAAAAACCTAATTATTAAGATAGCTACTTACGACGTTTTTTTAATCGTTTACTTGTATGACCTAAAGCCTGTGGCTGCATGCATGTTGCTAGGTGCTGGCATAAATGCAGACAGGGAAAGAGCAAACTAACTTCAAGTGATACACTTGTAACGTTATCACAATTGCAGCACCCCATCAATAATGTTGCAGTTAAGAATATGGGTAGTCATGAGAAGTTCATGTTTTTTGATATAGCAAATTGTCATTGCAAAATCAAAAGTAGGGTGGTTTTACTAGGAATCGAGTGGGAAAACATGAGATGTTGGTAGTGCATAGCTAGTATGTTTTTCCAAAAGCTTTTGAAGTTCCTTGCAACGTCTTATTTCACCTGTGTGTACTCCAGTGTACTTAGTTCCTTTCTCCAGTGTGTACTTAGAAAGTGGACTTGCTCAAAATTGAAACAATTAATAATTTCACAAACTTTTACTTGTTTATTTCACCACTTGCAGGGACGCAAAAACGTAAAGTTGTTGGGTAAAGGGGCACCAAAGTGATTGCTGTGAAATTTTGAAATCAGCTATTAAATATTTGGCGTACTGCTTAAGACTGTTCGTAATTGTATGTCTATTAGTATGACCTGAGATCTCTGGCTGTGCTTGTTTTGCTAGGTCCTGGCATAATTTCAGCTAGGGGAAGTCCAAACTAGACCAAAGTCAAGCACAGTTAAGTTATTACATTAGGTTAGGTTATGGTTATAGTGTATAATCCATGGACCAGGTTATTGTGGAAAAGATGCGGATAATGTGATTTTTGTACGATTTCACATAGAAACTCGTCAGTTTGTATAACTTTGATTCATATGCGTTTGAGGTTATGATCAGTCAGGCTTGTGACACTAGGTACAAAAGTATTGTAACTGCCATTGCGTCACCAAAGAACATGTTTTTTGACCAATTGGTTTGTTAATTTCTTTAACAGGCAGCGTATCAGTTGTTTGGTTTTGAATTATCTGTGAATAAAAACTACGCGTAGCTGTCCGCTGCTTTTTTTTCATTTCACTTTAATTATGCCAGACACCTTATGACGTCGTAGAGCGAGTTCAAAGCGAAGAAAAGTGCTTTGAAGGCTTAAAATGCTAAGAAAAAGCATCTGTTGTGGCATCGACTATAGATCTTTAATTGTAGAGTTTTTTTTTTGACGAGAGCACCATGTTAGTATCCGAAAAAAAGCTTTTAATCACTTTCCTACGATCATTGGTTTTTGAGAAAACGACGAAAAGTAATTTTACCATTAATCTTTAATTGTGACAATCCTATAGGAAGCTAAAGAAGTGAAATTTATTGAAGTTGGTAAGTCGGACACTGGTTATCGTTTGAGCTAAGAACCGCTTATTTCGGTTCAAAAATGCGAATAAAAATATCTTGTGAATCTTTGATTTGAAAATATCTCTTTGAATGTGACATCATCGTGACGTCACCAAATCGTTTATGACATTCACAAGGCGGTGGTGATCAATCGTTGCAAGTTCATGCCCGCGCGTTCAGTAGTTTCGGAGGTGTTAAAATACACATGCATAATTGCGCTTCATTTTATTGATAATGAGCCCAATAAGTCCGTCTTAAACATTTTAATGAGAAAGCTTGCAAACCTTATTTAAAAAGCACCAATGTGGAAGATATCTTGCGTTGTGTTTTATTGCAATAAAACGTGCTTTTCATGGTGTCTAGGTTCTGTTTTTTCTCGAGTTGATATGAAAACTATAACTTCAACAAAAGCTAACTAAAAAGTGTGCAAGTAGCATCATTATTTCTGCTACTTTAACGCAGCGCCATAATACCTGGTTTAACAATGGAATAATTAAGTCTCTTTTATCTTATTGACTTGTGTTTTTGTAAATGTCTTTTATGGCAACTTCCACTGCTGGGATGTTACGCCTATGACAATAATGTACTGCTTGTTCATTCCTGTTACAAAAGCGTTAAGATGTATAGGCTTGCAAACAAATTGCAACCTGTTGATTTTCTGGTCGTGATTCTACGTGACTGAGGATCTTGTCTACCCTTGACCTTGGAATCTTGTTTCAGCGCCTAGCTCACTTTTTCTACTTCATGCACTCACTGTAACCTCTCTTTCTGGTTAAATTGCTGCTCTTGCCTACCGTGACTCATTCAAATAGCAATCTTGTGATATGGACTGATGTCTATGACTCTGCTCGTTTGGTAAAGGAAGCTTCAGTATCCTTGACAGCTGCTTTGCAGCACAAAAGCCAACTTTTCCTATTTAGCGAGCGTAGTTTGTTAAAGTTCTTCTGCTAAAGCCTGTGCCATGGCAGCACCAACAAACTTGCCACATCTCTGCTTGGTTGCTTATTTCTTATCAACAATATGGCCAATAAGCTAATCAGATAGGGTGTGCTGCTACAACCGTCCACAATGTCAAGTAGCTTTTTCCCCAAGTCTGTGGTATTCGCTCATGTTTTCTGAACTAGAG
Source organism: Trididemnum clinides (assembly GCA_963675345.1). Classification (NCBI taxonomy): domain Eukaryota; kingdom Metazoa; phylum Chordata; class Ascidiacea; order Aplousobranchia; family Didemnidae; genus Trididemnum; species Trididemnum clinides. The sequence continues at coordinate 6,051,415 of OY776290.1, forward strand.
GCGTATTGTCGCATCAAAGTTCAATTTTCACCAAAGAACTGTGGTTTCTCATTGCATTCACTGAGTTCTTTCGTCTTGGCTGCAACAGACAGCGGAATGCTTATCTCTTGAATTGACAAAATTGAGAATCTTAAATGCAGCCCCTCTGGACATCGTACTCAAATACTTTTCATCGCTCTACGTCGTGTTTTCATTGGTGACTCTTGTAAAATCTTTGGTCAAGGCCGTGGGAAGTCCGGTTTCGTGGTCACCTGCTATGCCTCCAACTCAAGGAAGTGTTCGGGTAACAGCTACCGCAACTACGACATGAACATTGCGTTGCTTGATGTCTGCACAATACATCTCAGCGTGAAAATAAAGTTAGATACACTTTCAATATTCGGCTGTAATGCAACAGCCATTATAATTGATTTTCTTTATACGATATTTGACATAAAAGTAACTGAAGAGTTGATTTGTGGTACAGAATTTGAAAATTGCTTGCACTCTTTTAAAATAAGAAAGTCGCCCATGTCAATTGGATTACCGCAGTAAGCATGGGCGAGGTCGCTCAATCTGGCTTTCAGGGCTGAAAATTGCTCGAAGGAATGAGGGACATGATGAAGCATCATGTATCAAGGCAACACCAGGCAACCCGATCCCTCAGATGCAATGGAAATATCCATGTCGCTAAACCTGACAAGGGTTCTGGGGTTGTCATAATGAATACGAGTGATTACATTTCAAAAATGGATTTTATTTTGCAAGACAACTCTAAATTTGAAAATCTTGGCCCTTCTGAATTTGACAACACTGCGAAGATTGAAGCTCATATTCAAAGACGGTTGCTTCAAGTCAAGAAAGAAGGCCTTCTTCCATCCAATATTTACAGCAGGATTCGACCAACTGGTTCACAACGGCCCCGAACGTATGGTTTGCCAAAAATTCACAAACAAGATGTACCCTTATGTCCTATATTGTCAATGACTGGCTCAGCACAGCATCAATTAGCGCAATGGTTTACGTCAGTTATTGATCCTGTTCTTTCACTTTATTCTACCCACTGTATTTCCGATTTCTTTACTTTTGCTGATAAAGTCAAAACTTTTAACTTTCCTCCATCTGTCTTTCTTTGCTCCTATGATGTCGTAGCCTTTTTACTAATGTTCCACTCGCAGAAACTATTGAAACCTGCGCTAATGCTCTGTATGATGGCGAGCTTACTCCGCCTCCTTTTCCCCGTGCAGTTTTTGTTGAGATGATGCAAACGGCTACTTCCTCCGTTGAATTCAGTTTCAACAATATAATGCACCGACAGATTGATGGCGTTGCTATGGGTTCACCTCTTGGCCCGTCTCTTGCCAACATTTTTGTCGGATAATACGAAGCTTTGCTTTTCAAAAGAGTCAACAAGCCTCTGATGTATTATCAATACGTCGATGATACTTTTGCAGTTTTTAACGACGAAGACGAATGCAATGAGTTTTTCTCCCATCTAAATTCTCTCCATCCATCGCTTCGTTTCACTTTTGAAAAGGAATGCAATCGGACTTTGCTCTTTCTTGACGTCCTGGTAGAAAAGAATGACCATGAATTTGTTACATCTATCTACAGGAAGCCGACTTTCACTGGCCAATACATTCGCTAGAACTCTTTTTGCCCCATGAAGCGGAAGACTAATTTGATTTCAACTCTAGTCCACAGAGCTCTAGTCATCTGTTCGAAATCTACTCTTGAAAATGAACTTTCCAACATTCGATCAATCCTTATCTACAACGGTTACCCTGAAGCTATAATCAACACTGCTATGACCAAGAAAATGAATCAATTTCGCAGACCAACACAATTCGGTCCGAAGAAATGCCCAGTTTATGTCCACTTGCCATGGTTGGGCAATGTTTCGCTGAGGTACGAAATGCAAATTAAAACAGCCGTCAAACGCTGTTACTTTGCAGTTGAACCATGCATTGTCTACACCACCAGACAACTTCTGCCTGCAGCCAAAAAGGATATACTACCCGCTTTCCATCAAAGCAACATTGTTTATCGATTTCTGTGCCACTGCGATAGTCGGTACGTGGGTCGTATGCCTCAAAGGCTACAACAGAGGATTAAGCAGCACGCGCCGAAAACCATTCTCCAGAAGCATATTTCTCAGGACCGAAGCACATTGGCCCGCTCTTGCAAGCCAATCAGAAGCTTTAAAACTGAAACTTCCTTTTCTGCCATAGGACAACATCTTTTACAAAACCCTACATGCGCACACGAATATAATGACAACAAATTTTCTATTCTTGCCCGTGGCCGTACTTCTTTTCACCTTTCCACCCTTGAGGCCACGTACATTAAAACATCCAAACCAAATTTATGCAAACAAAAGAAATTCGTTTATAGTCTAAAAATCACACATTAGTTTCCGCTCCTATTGGTCGCTTCTTTTTACCAATCATGATAGAGCCTTTTTTTCTTTTTCGTCAACTGTGTCTCTATATAAGTGAGTCACTTCACCTTTTCACTCTATTTCTGACGGATTCTCTTGAAAAGTGTCAGACGTTAAGCTTCGAGAATGAATACTCTACTTTCTGCAAAAGTAACTAAACGTTTGTTGTGAAAATTTTATCGCGATATTTTTGCAATAAATTACAAATAATCCCCGCCGAATTCGATTATGTCATTCATAAAAGCACTTGGCAAACTCCTTTTTGAGGCTGTTCAGTTCCTCACCACTGAAGTCTTTACTTGTTTTGAAAATGCCAAATATTAATTGTCTGATAATTGTTTGCTTGTATTGCGCTTGCGATGCTTGTTCTGTGCTTTTGGAATATTGATAATGGTTCTTTGTATTGTGTAGATCACGAAGCCATTCGAGAGGTCGTTCTCCAATGTCATCAAGAAAGCGTCACATTGGGGATAGGGTCTGTATCTACGTGTTGTCTAATCCACTGCAGATTTACAAGCTGCAAAAATTTTCTTAGACTAGCAGGGTTTATATGCCGCATTGCATCGAGGACCTTGATTAGTTGTTGTGGTGGGCTGTAATTATACTTAAGCTGCATTATCGTAGTTGTTTTGTAGTTGTGCGGATAATTATATTAGATGGTGTGTGGTAGACATACACTGCTTTGGCAACACTCTGCCTTTAATGATTGGGTAAAACCTTACTAAACCACATTATATTGGTTTTTGCTGTGTGAATTGTAGTGGTGGTTTTTTTTTCAGCTCAACCCTCCGCGCAGCAGATGTTTGGGAGTTTTTGGTTTGAGCTTATACACAAATGAAAGCGATATAAGAAGTGTGTTTTCTCGCTATGGAAGGATAGAAAACGTTAATATTGTCATTGATCAAAAGGTGGCTATTACATGTATTTATTGAGTTGCAAAAACTAAATGATTTTCAAATGTATTTTGATTATGATTAACAATGGATTACGTTTAAAGCAAAGTGTCCATTTTCATGTAAATATACAAATTTTGTGATTGACCAATTAATTGCGTGGATGCCGTTCGTTAACATTTAATAAAGCTGCTTTTATGTGCATTATCATTTTGCGTTAGAAAGGTTGTAGAAAATATTTTACTCTTTATTTTTGACAATATCAGTTACAAAGCAAAGGCGGCCGATCGGACAAAAATAAAAGAAATGAGTACTGTATTCTTCTGAAATTGTTGTAACTTTGCTCCCAATCAATGTTTCATTGTTTGGTAATAATTTGTTTGGTGATTATATGTTGTCAGCAACTGTTGAAGATTAAATTGTATACAGTCGCTCAACATTAGTGGAGTTCTTTTCACAGACCGGTCGTTCTCGCGGTTTTGGATTTGTTTACTTTGATAATCGAGAGGATGCCGAGGAAGCTAAAGAACGAGCGAATGGCATGGAACTGGATGGTCGAAGAATCAGGGTGGATTTCTCTATTACAAAGCGACCGCATACTCCCACTCCTGGTGTCTATGTTGGAAGACCGTAAGCACTACGTGATAATTAAAACTTGTTAACGCAAATCATATATTTGAACAGTCACTAGCGTAAATTTGCAGAAAGAAAAACACCCCGTAGGGATATTTTAGCTTTAAATAAATAATAGCGTTCTTAAACAGAAATTAATCCTTCTATCCTGTAGGTTTTCTAAATACTGTAGGCCCCCATCTGTTAGTAGGGTGGTTACTTTATTTGGGTTGACCAACGTTTTTCTCAGGAGCAGCATTTTTGGGTTTTTTTGCATCTAGGAGTTTTGGAAATATATAAAGAAACAAAGAAGATTGCACTTGCGTGTTACTGTCTTGTTACCAATCAGTGGGAAGTGCAGGTCCATCACGCAATTGACCAAAAAAAATGTAGAGCTTGGTAGTTATTTTTCTAGCGTATAGATTGCATTGTGTTAAAATTTATATTGTGTGAGCAACGCAAAATATCGATAGAAAAACTAGGTTATGAATAAAAACGCTTTTACTCATTCAGCCTCAGCTGAACTTGCTCATCAAATATTGAGGCTGTTTGCAGAATCCAGAGATGAAAGCAAAAATAGAACATGCAGTTACAACAATGTGGTTTTGCTGTTAACTTGAATTCTGAAATGCAGGAAACATTTGTTTTCAGATATCGAGCACCACAACGAGATGACAGGCATGAATATGAACGGGATAGATATGACAGTCGGGACAGGTAGTTGTCTTTGAAACAAAACTATGGCATTTACTGTTTGAATATTTTAATGCTGAACCAACTACGTTTAGAATATTTTCTTTTGTACAACAAGAAAGCAGCAAACCGGAACTCAACTTAGGCTAAATCGATAGGACTACGTTTGGATTTACAGAAGTTTAACTCTTTCGCTCCCGCGATCATCGATTGATGATCTCGTGTTTTCAGTGTTTCCCTCAAAATTTTGTTAACTTGAGTTACAAAATTAGTTTACTAAAAAATCGATTTGTGACTTTATTTTTCATCCGATTTTCATAAAATTTTCAAAAGATCACGCTTATTTCCTCACGCATCGGAACATGTATAATTTGTGCCCTAATTCTTGGATTTTTATACCCAAAAACGGTTAAAATGACCAAGAACGCAGTTGCAGACGACAAAATCTGCCAAATTCTCAGCACGTGCCAACTACACTAAAATCAAATTGAGATTACATCTTTACCACAAAACCAAACCCTTTATCATTAACACAGTCTGAAAACTACTCTTTCGGGGCATCATTTGACAAAATTTCAAACGATAATACTAAATTTTACTTTTTTGAATTTTCAAATTTTTTAGGGGTCTCAAACCCCCCCCAAACAAATTTGAATGGTAAGTAGATAAAAGTAAATTTAGTGCCTAAAAATATGATATGTTGCTAAATACCGGTCTCATTTGAAAGCTTAAGAAATTTGCTTTCCAGCAATATATAACTTTAAATAGTTTAGACTAAGTGGTATATGATATTTACTGATCAAAAATGAGTACTGTACATTATGTCAGTTCAAAACCCCCCAAAATTTTTTGACTTACCTTCACTAAATTATAATTTTTACAAAAACTACACCCTATAAAAAGATAAAATAAATTGCAAATGTTTCACCACTAAAGTCGTCATTTTGTATCAAGTTTCCAAGGAGACAAGAAGCGAAATACAAGTTTAAAAGCTAACAGAAGTTTGGCTTCTCTAAATCAAAGTTTGCTGTATCCCCTTGTTTCTCAAGAAATGGGAAGGGTATAAATAAGCGGCTGTTTCATTGTCAGTGAGAGCATATTCTATTTAAACTTGATATTTTCTGAACCTTGAAGAAATTCCGTGTTCAAAAATACATAATGTTACATGGTTTAGGCTAACCTGTAGCAGATAATAACTGATCATATTTTAGGTACTAAATTTAACTACCAAAATTTGGTACCGGTCGGTACCGGTCAAAAAAAAGGTCATTTGCCTCAGAAAGTTGCAAATTGTAGAAAACCTAGGCTCTTAGGTAAGTTTTGAGTGATGTACCTTGAAAGCTTATTTCCTTAGCATCATTTTGCGACCATTTCTAAAAAAATTGGTAGAAAATAAAATCTGTAGTGATCTTTGAGGTGAGGGTACCTCTTTAATTTTGAAGACAACTACCCCCCAGTTGGGGGGGCTCATTTGCATAAAATTTGCCTATTCAAAAAAAATGTTTTTTTTTTTTATTTGAAATCGTCAAGAAATGTAGATTTCAACGATATATAACAATTAATGTAGAAGTAGACAGCTGAGTAATGATTTACAAACCAACTTGAGGTACATAATTATGATTAATTATAATTGATTATGACAGTTTTTCGCGCTGCCACCTTACGGACAGCGTAAGAGTTAAATATAAGTTGAATGTTGTGTGTGGTATTAGTAGCACTTGTTGCATTTTTGTGTGTAATTACTAAGCCAGAGTTATACATGTCGTATTTCTGCATATTACCAGGACATTAGATTGCAGTGTATGTTTTTGAAGTGATTATATAAATGCATTTTAGGGTAAAATAGCCAAGTTATTATACCTCCAATCTAATGACGCAAATCTTTGCACAGATATCGAGACGATTATCGGCGTGACAGTTACCGAAGAAGCCCTTCACCATATGCTCGTCGCCGTTCGCCATCGCCTTACAGCAGACGTAGATCACCGTCACCTTACTATAGAGACAGCTATAGGGATCGATCCCCAGGATACCGTGGTCAGTATATGATTAGCAAAAGCTGTTCTGTGTCACTTTTTAAAAGTGCAATGTGCGTTAAAATTTGCTGATGTAGTGATTGCCTGTTGCTTGCATCAGATTTCCTATCAAGTTCTACATTTAGCATGCTTTTCCTGGCTTTTTTAGTGTGTGTAATCATCATCATTTTGCTCTAGAGTGAGGATCCGTCTTCTTCCTCCTTTTCGGGTCCGGCAGGTCTTCCCCGTAAGTAGGCGTCAGCCGGTTTTTGCAGCCGAGTCTATCGTGTGCGATGGCGGCAAAAGTGATGGGGCATCTATCCTCTGCAGTCTTCTTGCTTCACCACCTCTTTCCATCACTTCTTTGGACGCACTTTTTTTTACTATCCAGATTGAAGTGCAATGCAGTGCCCCCTTTCTTTTTCTTGGTTACTGTTGATATGTCCGATCAATACAATTGTATTGAGGGCGGGGTTTCAATGGCTTACGTTAAGAGTAGTAGTGTGTGGGAGAAGAAAGGCCGAAGGAATCGTGAGGAGGTATAGTAGTGGAATGAGAAGGTGAAGCTAGCAGTAAGACTAAGTAAAGTGGCACGTGAAAAAAGTGTGTTAATCAATGGAAGGAAAATAAAGCTAAATATAAGAATATGACAAATACAAGGAAGAAAATGGTTGTTGATAAAAACGAAGGCTGAAAAGGAATTCAATGAATAAGTTAATACAATTTGTAATGTCACAAAAAGTTTATGAAAAAAGATGGGAGAAGATAATGAAGCAGAAAGATGCACAAGAGAAAAGGGAATAAGACGAAAGGGGTTTAAGCGAGAAAGATAAGACAAAAGAACGGAAAAAGCACACAAAAAAGATAACGAATAAAGAAAATGATGTGGAGAAGCCAATTGAGCGGGTTGCTTCTAGGAAAATGATAAAAGCCATAAAACCACGGAAGGAAGCTGCCAAATATGCCCAGGGATAATATATGCTAGTAGAAAAATTCAGATTGATGTGATGACGAATTTTTGCTAACATGCTCTGAATGCCAAAATAATGAACAAACGATTTTGCTGGGGAAATCTTCAACATAAAAGGTGAAGTGAGGAGTTTTTTAATGGCAAAATGCCATTGGATAAACTTTTTAATACGTAGTCTAAAACAAATGTTCGTTTTGTCTTTCTGGAGGAAAAAGTTACTGCTGAACAAAACGTTGGAATTAGACGATTTAGGAACTTATGACCTCGTTAGATTTGCTGAGTAGTCATGATTATCCTTAAAACAAAAAAAAATTAACTGGATATTTTAGAAAAAATTACAAAAATTTACTAAAAGTTAAGAATTGTTATTCAGATGATGTTACTATTGTGCTTTCTAAACATACAGAAATATTGTCTGAAATAAAAATTTTTAGTCATTCGGTAGAATTTCAAACTGCTAACGCTAAGATTTAGATGCATATATTTTTTGGAGATGTAGATCTTGTATAGCTTGATTCAATGCTCAGTCACGATAGTTATCTGCAATACAAATAGCAATGATGAGATAGCAATGAGATCGATTTATTACATTATTGTATGAATTTTTCCAAAATTTCTAAATCCAAGATAAAAGCTAAGATCTGCAATGTGCTTTGCGTTGTCTGGCTAGATTAACTGTCTGACAAGTCCATAGGTTACGTTACACAAGCTGGAATAGAATCTAAACGAGGCAATGATTTGCTACTATTGCAACAAATTTACCCCTATGCTGATTTATTGCAGATTTGTCATGCTAGTAGAAGATCGAAAGCAAAATAAGTTGTGGGCACAGGTACCCGAATAGCCTAAAAATTTACATGACCAAGAGTATATAAAAAATACTCGCGTAAAAGTAAGAGTAATCGAAAATTACTGAGTAGTAAAAGTAAGAAGTACTTTAATTTTTTCCGCTGTTTTTTACTGGATTAGTTTTAATTATTGCAATATAGTCATGACTTTGTTATGTTATAGACAGGTGTTGTGGGGTAAGGAACGTTAGAGTAGCGAGAAACAAATTTGTGGAAGTAAAAAATGTGCTTGTTGGTCTTATTATGCTTTAATTGATATTTTTTTCAGATGCCTTTTTTTGAAGACGTTTTTTTTACAAGAAAAATTACCTTTTATAAGAGCATCGACGTATTGTAGCCATAGTACTTAAAAAAGCTTCCTTGCTTAACGACGTTTAACTTAAAAGAAGAGTTGAAAAAGCCTCTCCTGAAAGTTAATCAACAAAAACCAAGTAACCTTATATTTCGAAAAAATGGTCATTCTAACTAAACTAACAATTCAACCCTGCTTCACTTTCGCGAATCCATTGTGTGCCATTAGACAATTATTTCAATGATCATTACATGATTACTTTTGTAGGTCTATTTCATTTTATTTTTTGATTGTTATGCATTTGATAGAATGTTTATAGGTAGTTACAAGTTGTCAAAACTTGGAGCGACTCGATGAAGTCAAGACTCTTTTACTTCTACTGATAATAAACTTAAGACTTTTATAATGTTAAAGATTTGCAACGCCTAAAGCAAAAAATAAAGCAAGTTTTTATGCCAGTCTACGTTTTCGGTGATGGCCTTTTAATCATTTTGAGAGACCACTCATGATTTTGGTGGGAATCAGAGGTGGAGTGTAGAAACACCGTTAGTGTTCTGGGGTGTGTCGGCATCACATCGCAAAAATCGCACTCAAGTGATTTTCAAAAAACGTCTTGAAGGTCGCTGAGACCAGGTTACCTGGTGGCCTTTTTGACTAGTGTGTTGCATTGACATCGAACGGTATGCGACACAGTAGCAAGTGAAAGCGGTGCAGTGACATTTTCAATCGAATTATTTCGCAGCAACCACTGCCAGGATTCCATAAGTCATAAATTAGGCGGAGAAAACCTGTTTACAATACCAAAGTGTCTTGGCTCTACGGTTTTGGAAATATTTCTTCATTGGCAAGCAAGTCAGTCTTTTGAATCCATAGTTAAACTGTTTCCAAAAATCAAGTATTGTTTCCTGAAGATATTTGGAGTTTCTTATCACCATGATATCTTCCAGCTTGTCCAAGCTTGTAAACGCGGCAGCAAGACTAAAATCGACTTTATTTTGTGCTCATTAATTTATGTAAATAGTGTTCATATTTATAATTTAAAATAATTTTTAGGTCGCTATTGAAAAAAAGAATAAACAAGAAAGAAAGAAAGAAAGAAAGAAAGACATGAAATGACCTAAACACTTGTAAACGAGACTTTTGTGTAGGTATGTTGCAATTGCAACCAGACTGGTTAAAAGCTTGTGAACATTTTTATGCCACTTTTGTTGAGCTGATTTGCCCCAAATTAAGTTTTGCATGCATTTTCACTGAGCTTAATGTAGTGTACCCCATCACATAACTTTTGACGCCTAGAGGTTAATTGCGCTTCTAAACAATCTCATCTGTGCGCAGTAACTTTGATTAAGGGTTGATGTAAGCAACACTTCTGAGCTAATCATCCCATTTGTGCTGGACGCTGTGCGTATGCTATCTTACCTAGTTGAGACGCATTGGCAAAAGAAGTTTAAAATGTAGTCATACGGTTCGGCTAGTATTTAAATCTTAACATCAAATTGCTTCAGATCTTTGTTTTCTTCGTGGATGTAAAAGCAGTAGGTCATCATTCCTTTGGTTACTTTTTGTGCACAAGCCAGTGGTTCTCAACTAGAATGTCGTTACATTTTTTGGAGTGCTGTTTCAGCACATTTTAAAGATTTTTTAAACTTTGAAAAGTGGCATTTAGGTATATCTGGTGATATTAGTTAAAACTACCAGTTTATTGATCTAAAAAAGTGTTTATCTTTCCTATATGGCTAATAGTACAGATTTCAGTGATAAACAACTTGCTGCTTATTAGCTAGACAAATTTTTTTTTCCTAGTTATCCAGTGCTCTTCCGCGTAAGTGCGTTATTAGAGTGTATGGTTAGATACCCGGCTTAGGAGGCTGTCGTAAGCTTAAAGTTAGGAACCACTGGCTCTAGTAATTGTATTTTAAGTCGTTTTTAAGCAATTATTATGTCCGGCTGTAGTTCACAATGTTTATTAGACTGTTTGTGTAAAACTTGTTTGAATTATCGTCAGTACTTTAAAATTCGCCGTGTGTAATGATAAGCGGAAGATAAAGTTTTCTGGGGAAAGTGTTCAGTTTTATTAAAGGAATGATTTATAAAAGCCTTGGAAGAACAAAAGTTTCACAAATACGACCTTGATTAGTGGGCTGGGTATTAAACCAGGCTCAATTAACCTATTTCCGTAATTGGCTTTTTGGCTTTTTCACAGTATATTTTTCTCGATATTTGTATGCTTGTGTTGGTTTGGATTGGGTAATTTTGTGTTGTACAGTCGAGTAAATTTTTTTCAATTCCTGACTGTGTATTTTATGATTTCAGTCGAAGAACTGAGAAGTTTAGAAGTTTGCCGAAACGTAGAAGTTGAAAACTGAATGTGAAGTTGAAAAAAGAAAAATAGGGAATTAAGAAAATCGGAAAAAAGCAATGGGCGAATGAATAAGAACACACTTAGCAAGTTAACGCCGAGCATGAAAACATAAGTTCTATTATTACTAAACCCGAATTGATTAACTTTTAAACTGGTCTTTTATATTTTTTGCAACCAATTTCCTACAGCAGTCTAAATTAGTACTTAGACCCTTTATTGGAAAAGCAAATAGTACTAGCAAATCATTTTGTAAAATATTTTTTAAAGTTCTGTTTATATTCTATCTGGCGACTACTTTTTTCGCTTTGTTTTCCGGCTGGCATGGAAGGTGTTTAGTTTCGAAATTTCGTTTTCGAAAGTACTTAATTTTAAGAAAATGGTGCTGGAATTAATGGCAAGAACAACCAAAAATGCTGATAACAAGCATAAGAAATGTCTACCACCAAAGTATTGTAGCAAGGAGACTTCTCCAATATGCGCTTTCACCTGTGATGTTGCAAGTTACAAAATAAAAACAATTTCCGAAAATAACGTTTAAATAAGCGTGAAACAGGATTATTTTGAATAAGCCTTGTTTTTTGTTGCCACCACTTTTAAAACTGCAAAAATAATCTTTTGGTTAGCAACTTCATACGCAGTGCAGTCTAATGAAAACAAATTCCAGTGACTTTAAAATATATGCATAAAATAGTATTTTTTAATTTTCATGTTATAAAGGTTGACGCATAGCTCCTTCAACCTAAGGAATCTTTTTTGGCAACGGCAACATGTTTTGAAGTGCTTTAAACTTTGGTTTCAAAGGCCCTAAGTTAAGATAGTAACACTGCTTATCAGAGTCTGGTCGTGGCCCGTTAGGATGTAGATTCATAGCAAAAAAATTAGTTTGACCCTGTAACACCCATGGCCAGTGTAAGGAAGCAAAATTTAGTTTTTCAACTAAAAGTGATCATAAAAAAAACTAAATGTTTTACTAATTTCTACCTCCCTCCATTTAAGATGAGAGTGTGTCACTGGGTAATTCCTTCAACAATTTGCGGGTTGTTTGATCAACATGCGTATGTGTTAAATGCAGTCATGAGTGCTGGATAAAATGTTTGGTGCCCTCAAACGGTTGTGAGGGACATCGCATCATGGAGTCCGAAAACTAACTCCATCAAGTTCATGCCGACTGTGTTGACGTAAAACGGATTGATTAGAATCGATCTTAAGGTTAGGTTAATGGTCATTTCATATTTTTTTCCACTGAATGATTTCAACGAATATTCAAAGTATTTGCGTCAGGTATATGCACAAGTGTCATCAACATTAGTTTGACAATATGCGTTGAATTTCATAGTAATGGTGCTCCTATTCACTCCAAATTTTAGGGATAATAAAAACAGTCGTGCTTTTTTAGTAACTGCATATTCCACTTTGCTCAGGTACCGAAACAGCAACCAATACGCCACGCAAAATAGATTCTAATGTCAACCATTCAATAGCGTTGTAAAGCTGGTCAAACTGATAAAGAGTCCTTGAAGTCCGATTCTTCAAACGTTGGCCTCGGTCCTTGTAACCTTGGACTTTGTCCTCTGCTCGAGGCCTGGAAAAAATTTTCGGTCCTTTCTCCTAGAGCAAGGCTTTTTGCGTTAAAAATTTTGTTACATTTCTTTCCAAATCATTCAGATTTAATTTCATTATATATTATAATGTTAATTGGCAGAGCATCCATCCTAATCTTCTTGAGATTGAAAAAAGCATTTATAATGGCAGGCGATAAAGTTGTACAAAATGTTTTGGCACAATGGCGAACAGTGGTATCCTGACTTCGTTTGATGAAGAAATCTATTGGTTCATCACTAAGCAAGTTTTTAAAGCAACTCTCCACGTTTCCAAAGAAACCTTTAACAAGGAACCGCATGTTAGTGTTATCCTGAGAAAGGTCTAATTTGGCATTGTTGCAACTTTTGTCACATACAGTATTTTGTTTAGCGGTGTGCCTCCCTCACTTATTTTGTTTGCTTTTACGGAGGAGATACGATAAAGCTATGGAAGTTTTATATTTTTAGCGCATGCCTGAAAAGACTTTGAATGGAAAAAGACCTATTTTGTGGTGTGCCAGTGTCTGATTTTTGTCTTCTGACAAGTGCTTTTTGGTTTTCTTTGAAGACCTAATTTTGATCCGTACTTGGTAGCCAACGTCAACCAATGATGTGATGACTAAGAAAAAGTCAAGAACATTCCATCCACTGAAACGCAACTTGTTCCAGTTCACCTCTCAATCATAAAATATTGTAAAAATCAAAATTTCATGTATACAATATTCAATACTGAAAATTTTCATCTCTACCATAACCAAAGTCCGCAGCTATGGAACTATGACCTCTTTTCGCCATCTTATGGGTGGGAAAAATTTTTCTTAGATGGAAATTTTCCAAAATAACTTTAACAACTCGTAAATACCGAAATGTTTAAACAGAATACAATGCCTGCAAATTTAAATTAACATTTATTTCAGACTAAAGTAAAGTATGGTAAAAAGTTTAATTATTTTTGACATTCACTGCAGGTACTTCGCTGAAAAAAGCAATAAAGCTCGTCTGAACAAATGCACGTCAAGGAAGCAGTGTTGATTGGATGAATGTACAAAGTGGACCTTGTTATTTTAAGGTTTGACGTAGGTGGCCGCTAAGAAAGTTTGGACTGCACCAATCAACAGCCGCCTCAACGTGGTGGTGCGGTCCCCGGCCCCGTTTGGGTTGGGTCGAAATGGCTGTTGGCCTTCCCGAGGGTCCCAGTTACCCCGGGCACTCCCCATTCATTTTTTCGCTATGCTGCCCCCTGAACGACCGCAGAAGGGCAGCACACAGCATCTTTAAAATCGGTCGCCTGTTCTTACTTTTTCTTCTCTCCTGCCCTACTCTTGCCCTCCTTCGTCTCCTCATTCTTCTTCTTCTGATGAGCGGTAACGTTCATCCTAACCCTGGCCCCATCTTTCCTTGCTCTGTGTGCGCTGGAAATGTGACCTGGCGGGGCAAGTCGGTGCAATGCTGCGCTTGCTCCAAATGGGTCCATCTAAGGTGCTCACAACTTTCTTTATCTAACTTCAGAGCTCTTGGCAGCTCTCACTCTTGGAGCTGCCCCCCCTGCCGTAACACTGTGACTCCCCCCTCCTCGGACTCCTCCGGCACGTATACCTCCACTGTGGAATCTGGCCCCCCCTCTGCTAATGCTGCACTCTTGCCCCACCCTCGTCTCCAAACTTCTTATCCCCCATCTGCCCATCTTATATCTCCTTCCCCTACCCTTCCACCACCGTCCCTTGCTCCTGGCTATACTTCTGCACCTCCTGCCTCCTCTCCTCCCCCTGACTCTCTCAGGGTTCTTCAATGGAATGCTGGAGGTCTTCGAGCCAGGAGCACTGAACTACTTCACTTTCTTTCATCCCATCCTGTCGATCTTATCTGCATTCAGGAATCCAATCTTAACTCATCTTCCTCTTTCCGGATTCCTGGATTCTCTGTTCTGCGTTCTGATCGTACTCACTCCCGGTCTGGCATTCTCTCCTCTGATGCCTCGCATGCCAGTGGCGGCGTTGTCATTTTCGTCAGACAGGGCCTATCCTTTTCTGAACTTTCTACCACCTCTCTTTCTTCGCTCGACCCCTACTCTGATTATGTAGGGGTCAACATCTCTCTAAACAAATCCTCCTCGGTGTCATTTCTTAATGTGTATGCCCCCCCTATTCGCTCCTCCCCAACGGATGGCAGAACCGATTCCTTCTCTCCCTCAATTCTTCCCTCCTCCAGAAATCTCTTCATTCTGGGGGACTTCAATTGCCATCACCCGCTTTGGGACTCAAGAGGTACTTCCGACCCCCGTGGGGAGGAAGTATTCGACTGGGTCATCTCCTCAGACCTCCTCCCCCTCAATGACCCTGACACACCCACCCTTCTCCATCGCTCCTCCGGCAGTCGCTCCTCTCCTGACATCTCCTTTGCTCCTTCTACTCTTGCTTTTTCTTGCTCCTGGGAGGTGCTTCAGGACCTGGGTTCTGACCACCTACCAATTCTTCTATCTATCCCTCTCTCTCCGGTCTTTCACCCCAACGAGCGCCCCCCTTCCTTCAATTTTCAGAAAGCTCGCTGGGATGACTTTGCCTCCTACTTTGACTCTCACTGTCCTACTGCAGAGGAATACTCGTCTCTTTCTCTTTCCTCTGCAGCTGCTCTCTTTACCTCTCTGGCAATGAATGCGGCCAAATCTTCCATTCCTTTCGGCCGCATCAAACGCCCTCCTAAAGCCTGGTGGTCTGCTGAGGTGGAAGAAGCGGTTGGTGAAAGACGCAAGACTTTCGCTATTGCCCACAGAAGTGATGAAGATCGCCAGGCTTACATCTCCGCCTCTCGACGTGCCTCGTCGGTCATTGCCAAGGCCAAGGCTGAGGCATGGCAGACGACCTGCACTTCTCTTTCACCTAAATCTAATCCTAAATCTGTGCACTCTCTTCTTCGCTCTATTGCTGGCTCTCCTTCCTCGTCTTCTTCCTCTCCTAACTTTCCTAACTGTTCCTCTCCCAGGGAATCGGCTTCGGTCTATGCCGCTTACCTGAGGTCTCACTTTTCCGTGTCTCAGCCAAAGGCCCTGCGCAGCAGAGCCAGAGGCTACCTCACTGAGCTCCGCCGAGCTACGTGCTCTGTGGAGTCTCACTCGTCCTTTTGCTCTCCCTTCTCTCCCGCTGAATTTCTTGCGGCTGCCTCCAACCTCTCCTCATCCACTGCCACTGGCCCAGACAAAGTTTCCTATCCCATGCTAAAGCATCTTCCTCGCTCTGGCATGGATTTTCTTCTTCGCATCTTCAATCTTTCTTGGTCTTCACATTCCTTTCCTTCCACCTGGAAGACATCTTCTATTATTCCCATACATAAGATGGGAAACCCTCTCGACTCTCCTGCTTCCTTCCGGCCTATCTCTCTCACCTCCTGCGTATCAAAGCTTTTTGAACGCATCATACTATCCCGTCTTCTCTTTTTTCTGGAATCTAATTCCATTCTCTCTCCCCGCCAGGCCTACACTTGATCAAATCCTGTACCTTTCTCAGTCCATTTCGGATGGGTTTAACAAACCCAGGCCGGGCTCCCGGACGATCCTGTCTACTATCGATTTCTCTAAAGCTTTTGACTCTGTCTGGCACCCCGCCCTTTTCCACAAACTTATTTCGGCTGGCCTCCCTCCTTGCTTTGCTCGTTGGACTCAATCTTTCCTTTCTGACAGGCGCGCTTCTGTGGTTTATCAAAATCACAAAAGCCGCTCCTTTCGAGTCTGTCGAGGTGTTCCGCAAGGATCCGTTCTTGGCCCTGTACTTTTCTCCCTCTTCATCAATGATCTTCCGGCTTCTCTGCCTTCTTCCGTCAGCTGTTCTCTTTACGCTGACGATCTGGCCATTTGGTCCTCCTCCCCCTCGGTCCCCACTGCGGTGGAGGCCACACAAGGAGCTCTGTTTCGATTGGAGCGCTGGTCTGAGTACTGGTGTCTTCCTCTCAATCCGAGCAAATGTGAGGCCTCCTTCTTCTCAGTGGATCCCCACCAGGCTAACCTCCAGCCCAACCTCCTCCTACTCGGCTCCCGCCTCCGTTTTAATCCCACTCCAACTTTTCTTGGGGTCACCTTCGACCGCACTCTTTCCTTTTCTAGGCATGTATCTTCGCTGAAGGCCAAATTTTTCCCACGTCTCAAGGCCTTACGCTGTATCTCTGCTTCCTCTTGGGGCCCCTCTAAGGAGTCCCTCTCTGTTCTGTATAAATCTTTTCTTCGGTCCCTTCTCACTTACGCTTCACCCGGATGGTTTCCCTTCCTAAGCGCTACCAATATCACCAAATTGGAACGCCTTCACCGAGCGGCCAGTCGCGCCATCACCGGCTGCCTCTCGTCGTCCCCTATCCCTCTACTACTCACCGAGGCTTCTCTACCTCCCCTACGAGTCACTCTGACTCACTTCACTCTTTTTTCTCATGAGCGGGCTCTTCGTCTCCCAACCTCCTTTCCCATCTCAGGTTTGGCCAGACTAGGAGTGAAACCAAGACACTGCAGATCGTCCTGGAGAGCTTTTGCGTCCACTCACCCGCTCATGCTTCCTTCTACTTGTTCTAGGGAGGCTCTTCTTGCTTGCCCTCCCTGTCCTCCTTGGAATCTGCCTTCGTTCACGGTGGAGTCCACCCTTTCCACTCCATGCTCTCGCTCTGATCCCCCTCACTCTCGCCCACCTTGACTCTCTTCCTCCTCATGATCTGGTACTCTGGACAGACGGCTCTGTTCCTTTTACTTTTGGCAAGGGCGGCTTCGGCGTTCTTGCCAACTGCTCTCTCTGTGGCACTGAGGCCACTCTTTCCTTTTCGGCAGGCCCAGTTTGTTCCAGTTTTTCCGCTGAAGCCTGCGCCATTCTGCACGCTCTTTGCTGGTCTCGGCAACACCATAAAGTCTGCCGTTTTTCTTCTCTTCTTCTCCTGTCTGACTCTCGTTCTGTCCTCGCCACCCTGTCCTCTCCTCCACCTTTCCTGTTATCTCAAACTCTGTGGCAGATCTGGCAGGAACTGTCCTTCTTCTCCTCCTGTTCTATCAGGCTACAATGGGTCCCCGGACACTCGTTTCTCCCGGGGAACGACACAGCTGATGAGCTTGCCAGACGGGGAGCGCTGCTTGCGCCCTCCGCAATCCCTTGTAGTCTCTCTCCTCTTATCTCTCGTATCCACTCTCGTCTTATCTCGGACTGGAAGCGTACTGTCTCCTCAAAGTATTTTGACACACAGGTTCCCTCAATTTCCACTGAGGAACTTGTGCTCCCTCGTCATGCTCGCTGTGTCCTCTCTCGTCTTCGCTGCAATGGACACAGCCTTCTTTTAGGTTCTTATCTCTCCAGGATTGGCAGACTCGAGAATCCTTCTTGCAGCGCCTGTGGACACTCGTCCCAGGACATCTCTCATCTCATTCTGCACTGTCCAGCTACGGACTCTTTGCGCCGCTCACTCTTTGGCGACTCTCTGTCTCTTTATGACCTCTGGTCCAGACCCTGGGGAGTTGCCCGGCTTCTGGGGCTCCATGGTCTTCCGCCATGCCCCCATCCCTCGGAAGGGGTCGGGTAAATAACAACAACAACAACAAGAAGAAAGTTTGGAAGTCGAAAAGTTACTGTGCCTAAAAGTGTAAAAATAGCGGCACTCCATACTTTATATTTTAGCGTGGAATTTACAATTGTAATTTTGCAGTTTCAGTCTATGCAACGAAACTTAGCGTTTGCCATCATCTGTGTGAATAATACCGTGATTTACTGATTTAGCAGCTTCCACCACCTTCAACGCTATGTTACTCTCCGTCGAATTTTATTCTTGTAGCTTCTCAACTACAGTTTGCACATCATAATCAGTGAGCTGTTGATTAAGTTCAGAGTAGCATCTGGTAGTCCGTAGCAGTGTTTTTCAACCTTTTTTAAGCCCAGGTACATTATTTTATTGAAAAAATCATGAGGCACACCACCAACCAAAGATGTTAAGAAAATGATGCTCTATAGCCTCCTATATTAACAATATAGTCATTGTTATCAAAGTATTGAATAGGAATAAAAAAAAAAAACTATTTTATTATCCTTGATATTTCTTCTTTCAAATAAAAAGTTTGCTTAACATGTCCATTTCAGAAATACAGTTGGAAACTAAAATGCCATAACGATGTGGTCTATAATTTGAAACTTAAGGAGGTAGTAGAAAAATTCGAAGTGTTTTGCAAACTAATTCTGTCCAAAAAGCATTGTTGGCAAGAATACAGAAAATAATGCTTATTCTGACAGAAGCAACAATATTTGGGAAAGATTTTGTTCCACACTGAGAAATATCCAGAGCTGCAAGCACAAAATGTTAATCTCAGTGTATTATACTTATTTAGTGTGAAACCTGTATTGCTTGGATAAACGCATAGCTACTATCCCGGCTGGAATTGAAGAAAGACGCACACGAAGCTTTTCCTCAACAACTCTCAGTCTCTCTGTTTTTGGTTTTTATAGCAGTCGGGTTTGAGAAGCTCACTTCGCACAGATATGTTGTGGAAAATGAGAGCAATGTCAGAATAGCTTTGTTTGCAAGAATAGGGAACTCCTTGGCAGCAGTCAACCAAAAATTGTTCTAAGGTAAATCAGCAAAGCTTGCTTTAATTCATGATTTTGTCTCAGTTAAGTTAGTTCCTCCTGTTCCTGTAGTGTCATGTTCGTTCCAACAACTACTGAGCTGATGGTTCTCTAACCCAGTCAAGGCTGAAGAGAAACAAAATGACATCATCTCAAGAGTTTTTAGATGTTTCCCTATTATTTCACACAGTGCAACTGTGTGAACATTTTGCCATTTCTTGGTCAATGGGAACAGTTCAAGGTTGCCACTTTCCACATGTTGTTGCCAGAGGTGCACCTTTGAACGGAATCCATTTGTTTTATCCGTACTTGTGAGCAGGTTATCATTTCGGCCTTTCGTTAGCGTGCTCAGTTCAATCAGATGATGAAAAATGTCTGCCAGATATGCCAGCCTTGCACACCGCTCATCACTTGAAAGCAGCTATGTGCAATCGGGTCCCTCATTCGTCAGAAACACTACCTTGCCTCACGACAACCATCGGACCTCCGTATGAAACAACAAGGCCTTATGCTCCGCTCCCATTTTCTCACACGAAAATGCAAATATGCGACTTTTCACAGGTCTTGCCTTTACCATGTGTGCAACATCATCCAACACAGAGACTAGGGCTTCTGGTAAAGTCTTGGCGACGAGGGCCTCACGGTGTAAGATACAGTGCGTAACAATCACATTTGGGTTTCTTCACTCTGCTAACAAAGCCTTTATTGCACTCGACCATAGCTGTGGCTCCATCAGTGCAGACACTCGTGCAGTTTTCCCACTTGTTCAAGATATTCTGATGTGACCCGAAAAATTTTCTCTCTTGTTGCTATTCTGGCAATGCCTTACAAAATAGGAAGTTTTCTCTGATTGAGTCTCCACCCACAAAACACACATTGGCTAAGATATGAGCATGTCCACTAATATCAGTACATTCGTCAAGTTGCAACGCAAATTTTTCACTGATACGGATCTTTTCCAAAACCACACTTTTGATGTTTGCAGACATGTCATCAATACGTCTGGAAATGGTGTTATCTGAGAGAGGGACTTTGGCTATTTTTTAGACTGCTTCAGGTCCAAACATCTCATTTACATTGTCTTTGCAGGCTGGTAATATTAAATGTCTCTTCTACAGTGTGGGACTTTTTGATTTAGCTACGAGTTCAGCTACGTGGTAGCTAGCTTTAAGGGCTCCTCATTTACCTTAGTGGTTTTTCTCATAAAAGTTGCCTGTTTCTCCTTGTGTTCAAGCAGGCAAACAAAATATTCTGCATTCTTGTTTTGAAGTGAAGGATGTTTTGTTTGAAGATGGCGTTTAAGCTTGCTTGGTACCACAGCTTTTCACCACGCACCAAGTTCAACCGAGTTGGTGTCCTTGCATCCCCAATGAAAGTAAGTCCAAATGAGACCTAACTCTCACTGTATTATTGACTTGAGCTCATCGTATTTGCCTTCTTTTGGCCTCCAGTCATACTAGGGCCTTGATCTGGGTCTGAATTCTGTCCTGTGCCCAGTTTGGAGTTAGCATACAATATTTTCTTTTTCAAAAACTTTTCCATCGGTGTCTTGCTCGCCACATTGCTGTCACCGCTACGAGTCACATTCATGCATCACTAATTCTCTTGTCTCAACGTACAATGCAATTTGCTACCATCTAGTGACAAGAAAGAGTATTACATGATTCACTAGTCACTACTACAGCACAGACACTCGACAATTGCATATTATTCGCGTATAAACAATTTGTTTTTAAATAAAGTTTTTAAACCAATTAGGTGAAACTGGATAATTTTTCACGGCACGGTGGTTGAAAAACGCTGGCCTATAGCATTGCTTAATGTTGTACCGCAAAGTAGAAAATCTTCGTTCTGGTTCAGCCGTTGCTGAAGGAAATGCCCTCGCAATGCAACTTTGGAACCGTGTGACTAAATGTAAAGACACTGCACAAAACCAAAGCTGCAAAATACGCCCGAAACAAAGTTGTTTTATGGTAGCTATTGCATTGCATCTTGCTGCTTATCTGTGCGGTAGGGCGTGCCGCATCTTATGAAAATTTAAATTTCATTTCGCGGAGTCACTAAAACTGTGATGACATGTTTCAAGCACAAATACAACAAAAAAATTGAATTCAGAAAGCATTGAGATACCCAAAACATGGGAAGTTTAGAAAAAATTGCGATATTAAGCAAATTTTGATTTTGTCGGATACCGTATAATACGAGAACGCACTGTAAAGTTAGAATACAGTAAGTACAAATTTTTTTGAAGCATAGTGTTATGTTATGTTTATTAATCACCAAAATTAACTTACTAATAACCTAGTTACTGTCGACAAACAGAAACATGCTAAAACGTATATTATTCAATTAACAATACAGTAGCTAAACAACTCCCAACTCCCTCGTTTAGACTAAGCAAGCACTGCAATAAAAATAAAGAAAAATAAGGCTTTCGATCTGGCAATAATTACAAGCGCGTTTCGTTTACAATTCACAACATTGGCGTAGAAGAAGGGGAGCTGAAAGCTGCAATCCCTAAAGCCCGCTTGTGTAAATTAAAAGTTGACTGAAATTGGCAATAAAATAACTTTCAAAAAATTGAGTTCTAAGTCAAGTTCTGTAAATACGTTTCATGACGAAAATGCACAAACCTGACACTTTCGTTTGCTTCCTAAAAATGTTTTCTTTCCGTAAGAACTCCGCGTCTCCTCCCCCCCAGCCCCAATAAAATTCAAAGAGTTACGCGATGAGCTGGAGAAAAGTAGTTTTAATGTTTTTAAGTCGCATTGAATAGACGTTAAAGTTGGTTAAATTGATTACATTCTGTTTAGATTCGTTTTGAGACTTAAATTGCTTGGAAATTTCTTGGCTTATCCATTCTTCTCGAGCAAACATTTTACCACAAGTCTCGGTGACTTGTTGAACTCTTCTTTCAATGTTTCGATCATGACAAGGCCAACATATCACTGGCATTTGCTGTAGCCTGAATGATTTAATCTCATTGATTGTGAGACCACGAGTTAAAGGAGGTTCATGGGCATCATTCCATTCAATGAGATCAGCTAAACTAGTGGTTTCTGCATTGATGGGAATTTTTCTTATCCTGATGGAGTTGTTGCCCCTGTTGCTTTAACCTGAGGTTTTATTTATTCTGATTTTGATTATTTTGCTGACACCTGTTCTTCTCTGTACCATCTTGTGAAGGTGTCATTGCTACAACATTCTCAGAAAAAGCGACCCAAACGGATTGTTAGATATTAGGCAGCACAGTATCACTTACAACTTTCCTCTGGCTTAGCAACTGCTTTAACTGAAACAAATTGTTCATTCATTCACGCGTATGAGCTCATGCTCTGTTTGCATGTCTTTCGTCAGACTGGGCCACCACGACGGGTAGACTGCTTGGCCTCACCACCTGTCTGCCACATAAAGACTGAGGCATCCCGTTAAGTGTCTTGCCCAAGGACACAACAAGCAAGCTTGCCGGCTTGTTCTCCACAACCTCCCATAAATGCCGAGCGCCAAGCAGAGAAGCTGTGAATACCATTTTTTAAAGTCTTTTGGTATGACTCGACAAGGAAAATGAACCCCAAGTCTACAGACTGCGAAGCGGACGCTCTAACCACTACACCACCGCGCCGGTAAACAAATTGTAACAAACCAAGATTGCATATAAACGCCGATAATAAATTCCACAGTCACCTTTAATATGTCATAATCCGACTCGTTAATAAGGTTGCCACTGATCATGAAATTATAAAAATGCGCAAAATCTCAAAAAAATTATAAAAAAAGAATACATTTTTATGCCAGTCATAAAAAAATAATTTTTATCAAAAGTATTGTGGGTTGTGTTCCTAATTTCAGTAAATTTGAGATATTTTTTGAGAAATAATCAATTTTGTTTTCAGCTGCGTGTCTTTAGCTTAGCTCATTATAGGCGTTTCTGCCAGAGAGGCTGCACCTGTTTGTTGGGATGTGAGTGATAGCTTTATAGCGTAATCACTTGTATAAATCTTGCCTTCGAGAGTAAGATGCCTATATACTTGCAAAAAAACTAAAAAATTACACAAAAGGATGCTGTTGAAATAATCGGCTTTGCTCCAGCAACTTGTTATTTGGGTTGATCACTATGACACGGAAAAAGTTTTATTTTTACTTGTGATGGCATTGAAAAGAGCAGAACAAACTATGTAGTTTGCTGCTGTTGTTTTCAATTTTGTAGTTTATTTTTGATGCCTTTTGTGTGGACAAAGTTATGTAAGTTAAGTAAAACCAAGACTTCACTTGTTAGAAGTATTAGTAACCAACATAAAGAATAGAGATTGATCCTGTGTTTCAGGTTTTGTGGGTATACTTAACAAGCTTATTGCAGTAAAAGAGTTTTGTTGTTAATATGCTATGAGTATGCGAAAGTGTAAATACTAATAAGTTATTTGGAAGAGAGATTATGACTGGCTTGCAATTGTTAACGTATACTCCAAAGAATTGTCAACGATGCAAATTGTTTTTGCAAAACAAAGGCGTATTATTTAAACTTCGTTTTCAGCCAAAGAATCCATGTTTTTCAGATCTGGAAAAAATTCGTATTTAGAAGAACTGCGGCACGTTTCCGAGAGTGCTAAGGTTTCTACTGCATGAGTAAAGATTTTTTTCATTCGGAATTTGATTCATCAGTGTTTAGCGGTAGCTCATCAAGTTCCACATCCTCAATCTGAAAAGTAAAAATTAGGCTGTGATCGTCTGTATACGAGAAATAACGTATACACATTCAATCTGTTATTGCTACTCAGCAACATTTCACAGCTGTTTACAGTATGTTGTACTACATTGTAAATAATTTTTCTGCTTTAATAAAATATTTATACAGGAAAGTGCAAAAGTAGTTGTACAGTGATAAAAAAGGTAAATAAGTACATTATTAACAGCATTTATTATACAAAAAACGAATGTTACAGAACATGTAATTAATCCCACAATTACTTGATTTGCTTGCCTTCAGCGTTCACGCACTCCTCTTATCAAGAACTAACACTCATGCACGCTCTAGTACAAAGGTCATCAGCATCAATTTACTGTCAAGCTTCCAGAATGAACGGAATTAGGTCTTCAACAGTGTGGTGCTTGCGCGCAAAAACTTTATCCTTTATTGTTCCACCCAAGGTAATGTCCATAGGAATTAAATCTAGCAATCATGGGGGCCAGTCGATAGCGCCACGGCAGCCAATCCATCTAATGGAAAATGTTTAATCAGGTAGTGCACGCGTAGTGAGCAAAATGAGGTGGGGCCCCATCTTTCTAAAATAGGAAGTCATCACTTCGGTATTGTTCGCGTACTCGTGATGTTTTTTAAGATGTTTAGGTACGCAGTTTGATCAATGGTTGTGTGCTGAATAATGGGTCCAACAACACCTTTGCAGGAAATTCAGCCTATACTGTTACCCCTGGTTGATTGAGCGGTTTCTCATTACTGATGCGAAAATTTTCGATGCCTATTAAACATAATTGTGTCGATTAATGGCACCCGATAATTAAAAGTTTGCTGCGTCGCATTATACAATTTTGTTTGGAATGCGGTCGCTCTCAAGTTCCTTGCTCAGGATGTTTTTGGAAAATTGTAAACGACGATCTGAGTCATCTTTTGACAAACCATGTGTCAATCGAGGTATGCACATCTTTTAAGTCCGACACGATTCATTAGGCGTCCCAATAATCTGCGCTCAATATCGAGTTCAGAAGTGTCCCTATGTTACTTTTTTTTGTGGGCTCTGAGTGAACGCCTGAGCAACTTAGAATTCATTTTCTTGTATGGTCACCGTAATTGGTCGACTTCGCGGTGCTTTCTGGATACTCCCTGTTCGTTCAAATTTGTCTATAGTCGATAAATCATTAGTCCTGTTGGGGGGAGGACTTGCAAAAATTTCTATTCATTCTCTTACGCGTTCATATTTTCTGTCTTCCAGTATTGTTTTAATATCCATTTGTGCTGTTCGTCCAATTACCGGCCATGGTTAAATTTCCAATTTAACAGAAAGAATAAAACGAAATGACTAAAAGTAGATGTGTTTTTATTTTTAGATATGTCGCTTTCGCTTCAATATAATATGTCACTAATTTCACTGATGTGACAATACTTTTGTACTCTCCTCTAGATACCAGCTATTATTGTTGACAGATGGAACAGTAAAGTGCTCGGTGAGATTACAGAGCTAAATATATTATATTAAAAACAAATCACACCTAATTTGTTATAAACTGAAACTACCAAGCTAAACAGCCTGTTTTGTCTTTTTGCTTGTCACAAAAAAATTACCTGCTAGTAGCTACCATTTGAGAGAGAGATTCCGTTATGTCTGCTTTAACGCAAGTTGCCGTATTCGGTCGCCCACGCCCTCTTGTTTCCGCCACTTCAAAATTTAACGTTCTCAAAAAATCACCCTCTCATCATTGCTTTTTCAGTTTTTCTCAAAATTGCCATCTCATTCTCCCTCAGACACCATGTCTCTCTTCCATGTAGCATTGCTAATCTTACCCAGCTCTGATAAATTCTTTCATTTTTAACAAAAACTCTCTCAAAAAGCAACTCCTCACATTCTCTACATTTTATCCATCCAATTCTCGTTCTTGTTGTCACCCCTGCTTCGCTTTCACCACTGGCGTTTGACCTGTCCCCCAAATTAAAACTCTTTACAAAGTCAACCTGATCAAAAAATGATGTTTCTTCGCCTGGTTCCACATTTCCTTCGATTGTATTAATACACAGTTCACTTACACAACTTTTTGGCAGAGTTGACGTCACTATCCATTTTCGCACATCTACCATGCACCCATTTACCACACTTCGTGCACATCACCGAATTTTCCATCACCCTCTTGCCGTGTTTGGCACATGGATCAACTTTACTCTTTAGTAACTCACTTTTTGAACTACTTATAATTGTTTTGGTTTTCTTGAGGTTCACCTTCCACCTCTTCCTTGCAGCGCCTCTTTCCATTTTAAAAATTTCTCTAATGAAATCAAGTCTTCCGCATACAAAATTTCATTCATCAATTCTTCTCTTGCATTTTCCGAGATTACATCCACTGCAATTGCAAAAAGCAGTGGCAACCACACAGATCCTTTATGTGCACCAAATTGCTCCAAAAAATCTTCAGATAACTCAGATCCCACTCTAACTTTCGTTTTTTCCCCATGATAGAGGCTCATCACCGCTCTTACAATTACTTCGGGTAAACCTTTTTTCTGATCGTCCATTCCATCACCTTTCCTGAAACTTTTATCAAATGCCTTCTCAATATCCACAAAACACATGTACGACTTTTCCTTATATTTCTTGTATCTCTACGTTTCTCTTGCATTCTTCGCGCTACAAACAATGTGTCTGTCGTTCCTCTTCCAGGCATAAGACCAGAACTCGTGGTTGTAGTTTCTAGCCAACAGAATTGTATGGTCACCAGCCCTGCCGTAGTTTAAGTTGGTAGTCAGCTGGAATCTATAATTTTTGCCATCACCTACTAGTTCCGACCAAGCTCACGATTTTAGTTTTTTAGTTGTTTTTATATATAGTTCAGTATTTCATGAGATGCCGGCTGAATAGATGAGATACCGACTGAACTTATAAAGGTAACAGAAGGAACAAAAATTATTGCAATTCTTTGTAAAAAGGTATGGAAAACGTGTGAATGGCCTATTGATTGGAAGGCCAAATTATTATCCAAGAAAGTATACATAAGGGAATGCTCCAACCACCGAACAATAGATCTAATATCTCTCGCAAGTAAAGTTTTACTAAAAATCATACAGAAACGGATTTAACCCTCCTTAGAATTTGAATTGCCACAAGAGCAGGCTGAATTCCGTAAAGGTAGAGAGACTAGAGACCATATCACAAATCCGCGTTGGATAATGGAAAAAGTAAGAGAAATGCAAAAAGATATGTTTATGTTTCATTGATTACAGCAAAGCATTTGATTCCGTCGACCATGATTTATTATGGAGAAACTTGCAAGAGTCTGGGATACCTAAACACCTGATAAAGCTAATGAACAACCTATACACTAACCACGAAGCTACAATAAGGACGGAATTTAGTAACACGTCGTGGTTTAAAATTGGAAAAGGAGTGCGCAAGGCTGCATATTATCTCCATATTAATTTAATCTTTACACGGAGAGCGTAATGAGAAAAGCTGGAATAGAGACGATACAAGCAATAATAGTAGGAGGAAGAATTTAGTTATAAATAACTTGATATACGCCGATGATATAATATTAATCACTGAAAACTTGGATGATTTGAGAACACTCATAAACACAGTCAAAGAAACTAGCGAAAAAACAGGCTTGAGATTAAATATAAAGAAAACCAAGGTGGTGACAACAGCTGGACTTATGGAATTCAAACTGGGAGATAATCACATCAAAATTGTACACAACTTCAATTTTTTGGGGACAATTATTTGTAACGATGCAGATAGTGAAAAAGAAATTCGGAGAAGGCTAGCCATGGGTCGTAGTACCATGACCAAACTGGCAATAATAATGAAAGATAAGGACATATCTGTGGCCACAAAAACAAAACTGGTTTATTTCCTTATGTTTTCAGTAGTGACATATGGCAGCGAAAGTTGGACACTACGTAAGGCGGACCAGCGGAGGCTGAATGCATTCGAAATGTGGACTTTGAGACTGCTACTAAGGATTCCATTAACTGCCAAAAAACGAATGATTGGGTTGTAGAGCAGATAAAACCCCACATATCACTCCTCAATATCATTGAGCCAGGCAAACTAAAATAGTGCGGACACATTTTGAGAACTGGCAACAGCTTGGAAAAAGTAAATATGCAGGGAAAGATGGAAGGGAAAAGAAGAAGGGGAAGACCAAGAAGGAGTTGGCTAGATGAAATCACGGAGAAACTGGGACTGAAACTTGCAACAAATAGGGACTAGTGGAGAAAGGCAGTTCATGAAGTCACCAGGAGTCAACATCGACTCGACGGACAATAATGATGAAGGATTTCATTTTGTCGCCAACGACACCTTAGTAGTCTGAAATAATTGTTCTTATGCGTCATAAGACAAAATCAAGCTTGGGCGGATTTTTGTGCAGTTTTTATGTGAAATTGCTTGCACTTATTATTTTATCGCTAGGCCTACCCTAGCTACCAAGTGTTAGTAGTCCTACATCAGTGATTCTCAACCACTTTAGCCCACGTGCTATTTTCACATTAGCTTAAGTATTCGCGGATTCAAGTGATGGGAATGAAAATAAATTTGACACTATAGCAGTTAAGTTAAAAAGCAAAAGCGGTTTATTTATTGGACACAAACGCTCTGCATAGTATTTTAGTGAAGATTTTGTCTCTGAACTAGTTTCGCAAGTTTGTCAAAATCAGGAAATGTGCTCGTCAGCCTGATATCATCTTGCACATCCGATATCGTCTTCGGTTGAAGTTGATTGTGGTACTTTGTTTTAACCCTAGCCAATGTTGAAAAACTAGCTTTACACAAGTATGCAGTCGAAAAAGGCGAAAGGGCTATTGCTGCTTACCTGCAGAAATCAGAATGATTAGGTTCCATCGACTGAACATTCGCTCCAAAAATGAGTCAGAGAAACAGTTTTAAACTTGTCCCTCGACATCTGCCCACTTTGCACCTCAATTAACTGTTGAGCAATGCGGTCCATTTTGAATGCACCTCTAATCGTTGACACCTCAGTAGTACATCGCATCTTGTTAAATATATTGCTGTAATTGCGAGATGGAATATATAGATTCAACATAGAAACAAATTTAGTGAGGTACTCAAAAAGATTCGACGAATGCCACGCAAATCAATATTTTTTTGTCTCACTAAAAAGTTAAATGCTGGAAAAGCAGTCAACTTTCCATTTGTTGCATCTACCATTTTCTTTACATTTTAATGCTTCAATGTCTTCTGATACATCCAAAATATTTTATTTTTCCCCTGCATAGACCCATTTAGGTGGTTTACATGACTGAAAAAATTGGCCAAGAAAAACAATTTGGCATTCCATTTGTGGTCGCTAAAGCGATTAACAAATTCATGGATCTGTTTTTTCAAAAAAGTGCTGATTTCATCTCGTAAGTTAGCCACTTTCTTTAGAACTTTTCCTCGTGATAACCACCAAATGTTCGAAGGGAGCAGAAGTCCACTTTGTTGTGCCGCATTTCGTTATACAAGATACGAAATAAATAAATGTGGAAGGAACTAGAATTGACTACAGATACAACTTTTCTGAAAACTATGGCGAGCTTTTGTACCTCTTTCGCTGTCAGATTTTCTGTGCGGAAAAGACAATAAACAAAAAAAGAACTATATGCTAAGACAGTGGTTCTCAAACTTTCATAATTCGTGGCTCCCTCCTACACACTCTCAACACTTGTGGCCCCTGCTACTCAACAAAAAATACTTTGTTGTGCTTGCTTAGTTTTGCTTTTAACTGGTTTCATCAGTTATTTTATTCGCCACGGTATAATAAAAAAGGCAACAAACGAAAGTAAAAGAATAAATGGATTACGGTCAAAGAATTAAACAAATCACAATAAATGTACTTTTAGTTAACGCAGTCTGTGCAAAGCGTGTTCATGTACTCACCTGAAGAGACCTTTGATATTCGGGTCCGCCTTGGACTGAGCAAGGCAAATGTCACTGCATACATTGAAGCGATTTCTGAATTTTGTATTTTGAACGCGTGATCAGAAAATTCAGCTTTGCAAAGGTAGGTAGTTGCAAATTGAATGAGAATTAGGGAAGCCTTCTTGCTGAGCAGTGGATATGAATCATGAAGAGACAATCATAAGCTGGAGTTGTCAGTTTTGTTATTAAATGCCAGCTTCATCGCATACGAAACTTTTGAATTCTGCCAACTACTCTGCTTCTACTGCATTAGGGTCAATTTCAGTGTCTCTGTATCATGAAACACGCGAAGTATCGTTATTGAAATATGATCTAAACTTAGCAGAGACGATTTCATGATGCTCTATGATGCAAGTTTTGATGTTATGTGGCAAATCAATCCTATTTATTTTCAGGCGCCTTTCCAACAAAGGAAACGAGGTAGTCGACCAACCGGCGCGATGGCGTAGTAGTTAGATCGTCCGGTTTTAAGTCTGTAGACCTGGAGTTCATTCCCTAAGTCGAGTCATACCAAAAGACTTTAAAAAATGGTATTCACAGCTTCTCTGCTTGGCGTTCAGCATAAAAAAGGGATAGTGTGGAGAACAAGCCGGCAAGCTTGCTTGTTGTGTCCTTGGGCAAGGCACTTAGCGGGACGCCTCCACATTTATGTGGCAGACAAATGGCTTTCCCGTACTTCACTGGGTTACAATTGTGAAATTACTAACCCAGCATGTCGTAAAAGACGACTCTTGGGCACCCACCAGTGGCAGTCCGCCTTGTTGGTGGTGAGGCTACCAGTCACTCATGACTGGTTCGAAATGGGCTGCCTTCTTACTCCTAGCCTAATATCAATTAGGTTGACGGCATGAACCTGAATTGCCGTTCGTGCCGTAACTCCATCCCGAGGAAGAGGAGGAGTAATCACAACAACAACACAACATGTAGTGGACCCTACCTTGATTCGTGCTTGCCAGACTCCCATTCGAGCAGTTAGCCCAGCCAGCTTGTCTTTGACGTTGCTGATTCGTACCTCACGGCCTTGCAAAGACTAGTTCATGTCGTTGAGGTGGCCGAATACATCGGCCAGGTACGCTAGCATCACAGCAAACTGTTCTTTGTGGAATTGGACATGGAGGTTGTTTTTGTTTTCTCGAAGAAAGATTTCAACCTCATTTTGAAATTTATGCAACCAAAGAGTCATTTGTTTACGGACTTTGATATAAAACAAAAGTCCCACATGTTGCGCTCCCATTTCTTTAACCAAAAGTTGGAAGAGCCGGTGATTTTTTGCCCTCGAACGAATGAAGTTGATCACTTTGAACGCAACGTCCATCAAATGTAGAGGTAGAGTTTTTAATGCTAGAGTATATCGGTGTAGTGAACAGTGCGAGGACGTCACATGAGGCCATTCGTTCTTCACCAGTGTGAGAAATCCTGATTTGCCGCCAATCGTCGCTGGAGCACTGTCAGTGCAGATGTGCTTGAAATTCTGCCAGCTGAGCTCGTTGGCTTCAAAAAAGAATCAACAACAGCTTTGACATCAGTAGCAGTTGTTGCGATTGACAGTGTATTGCTAAACCAGAACTCTTCCTTCATCTTTTTATCTTTCTCGTACTGGGAAAAGGCAATCAAGTGGCTTTTTAAAGCGCTATCGGTAGATTCGTCCAGTTGAATGCTAGTCCTGAGCGTGCTTTGCTTGGTTTGGGAGCAAATTTGCTGGCACACATAAGCAGCCATGCCGTCAATCCGTCGGCAAATGGTGTCATTAGAGAGCGAAACTTGCTGGAATTTTATTTTCGCCCCCGATTCGATCATTATTCCAACCATTTTTTCTGCGCATGGCTAGGTAAATTCCTCAGCGATAGCATGCGACTTCTTACACTTCGCAATTCGAGCATTTTAAACGGCCGCTTTTTACACTTCGGAGCTAGATCTACGGTAGAGGCATTTTCTATACCGTAAATCTTCGTTTCCAGGTCGTATCGTCCTCTTTTGGCAGACAGAGCATCGATGTCGTCATCCTTCTTTTGGGGATGCTTTTTATCGTACAGGGAGTCCTCGGGTTACGACGGTCTCGACTTACGCTGTTTCGAGGTTGCGAACGCGCTCCATAAAAATATATAAAATAATATGGAATAGAGCTGTTGGAATCTAATGGAGAGGAGGTGTCTACTGGGGACTTGATACGACTAGAGAAGCAGATTACAGAGAAGGAAGAAGAAACTCCCCATCCCAGAGCCTAAGGCTTTCACAAGACAGGGCTTGACAGAAGGTTTTGCTGAGATACAGCAAGCACTGGGAATTTTTGAGGCTCAGGATCTTAACATGGAAAGGCTCACCAGGGTTTCCAGAGGCATCATAGATTTACTGCAGTGTTACAAAGAGATCTTGAATGGGAATAGGATCCTGTCTGTCCAGTCTAAGCTGGAGCAGTATTTAAACAAAGTAGAGAGAACTGCACCCTTTACATCAGCTGCCTCTACTGCTACAGAACCTCTACCGTCTACCTCAGCTGCCTCTACTACTCCAGCTTCTCCACCATTTTATTAACATTTCATTTGATTCATGTGGTGTGGAATAGTTTTCTCTTTTTCAAATAAAATACGTTTTTTACACTAATTGTTACATTTTATTATAGTACAATACTTTGCAATACAGTACGTATAGAGTAATTTATTTATGTTGTTCTGACTTACACTGAAATTCGGGTTACACCGTTCCTGAAGAACGGATCAGCGTCGTAAGTCGAGAACCCCCTGTAATGGCTTTTCAGTTCGGAGGGTCGTAATGACGCATTTGACATCACGACCGAGCAGTGAAGACACTGCGCGCAATCACGACCGTTCCTTGTAACGTTTGTGAAGCAAAATGGGACGTAGCTCTCACGTCACTTGCTAATTTTCGACATTTGATAACACAAAAATCTTGTTTAAGCTAAACATATGTAAAACTTAAGGTCTAGAGTCGAAACAGAATACAAACGAAGAAGTAGTTTATCTTCGTAATTCATCAACTATATGTTTTCTAGGGCAGGACGCATCAAATTCCTTCCACTACCTACAACCACTATCTTCGTAATAACAACAAATGACAACGATTTGACGCGGATATTCCGTTTCTATCTGCAACTAACTGTCACTTTGAAGTCACTTAGCAAATTCAGACGTTCTTAAAGTTGTAAACGCGATTACGCCACAATGCAACATGCTATCACAAGATTCAATTACTATTTATAAAAACTTAGTCATGTAAGTTATGTAATGCGACAGATTGAAAACAGCTACAATGTACCGGATAATTCAAGGACATTTCAGAAAAATGACTTAACGAACGTCACAAAAGAGGTACTACGACGTAATAATGAAAGCTATAAATTTAAATTTAACCGGCAAATACTTAATATCGTGAAACTTGGGTTTTGCAATATTATACCTTTTTCCGTACTAATTGCGAATAGTTGCAAACTAAATGAGAATAATTGCAAACTAATTGGAATAGTTGCAAACTAAATGAGAATAATTGCAAACTAATTGGAATAGTCGCAAATTAAATGAGAAAAGTTGCAAACTAATTGGAATAGTTGCAAATTAAATGAGAATAATTGCAAACTAATTGGAATAGTTGCAAACTAAATGGAATAGTTGCAAACTAAATGAGAATAATTGCAAACTAATTGGAATAGTTGCAAACTAAATGAGAATAATTGCAAACTAATTGGAATAGTTGCAAACTAAATGAGAATAATTGCAAACTAATTGGAATAGTTTCAAACTAAATGAAATAGTTGCAAACTAAATGAGAATAATTGCAAACTAATTGGAATAGTTGCAAACAAAATGAAATAGTTGCAAACTAAATGAGAATAATTGCAAACTAATTGGAATAGTTGCAAATTAAATGAGAATAATTGCAAACTAATTGGAATAGTTGCAAACTAAATGAGAATAATTGCAAACTAATTGGAATAGTTGCAAATTAAATGAGAATAATTGCAAACTAATTGGAATAGTTGCAAATTAAATGAGAATAGTTGCAAACTAATTGGAATAGTTGCAAACTAAATGAAATAGTTGCAAACTAAATGAGAAAAGTAAAATCAAATTTTTAATTCAAAAATACTTGAAAGCATTCATTTATTAAAATTCCATGTCTTCCAAAGCTAATGCATTTGGCACTTTTCCTTGAATGTGTGCACTACAAGAACAGCGTAAATCAGGCACAATCAAATTTTTACCAATATCCATGAATCTCCTTAGAAATTGAAGGCGATATTCCGTAACTGTCAATGAGCCACGGAGTTTATCATTTAACATGTCAGCCATGTTTTCGGCCATTTTCCTCTTTACGTCCGCTTTCACAACAGACCAAACATGTTCAATTGGATTGAACATGGGACTGTACGGAGCCAATTTTAGGAATTTATGATCTTTTAATTCCTCTTCCAATAAAATCTCCTCAATACGAGAATGGCAGAGAGCATTGTTTGAGACTACCACAACAGGTCTTCTGTAAAGATTGTATGCGTTTCTCAAACAAATACGCATCCACTGCATTGCATCCTCCCTGCAGAATGAGCCCCTCTTTATTTCATGGTGCATCAGTCCGAGAGAACCAATATAACTAATCATGTGGACATTTGATCCTTTTGATACCGATGCTACAATTTATTTTTGTATAAATACAAATGTTAAAGAATTGTTTTTTAATAATTCATAACACAAGAATTATTCTCATTTAGTTTGCAATTATTCCATTTAGTTTGCAACTATTCCAATTAGCTTGCAACTTTTCTCATTTAGTTTGCAACTATTCGATTTATTTGCTACTATTCTCAATTAGTATGGAAAAAGGTATAGCGAAAGCCTTTGCTCGTTGCCTCCAAGGGGAGCCGAGGGCCCCGCTTGAGAAACCATGGGCTAAGACTTTCAAACACAAGACGCACTAAGGCTTTACATCACCCTTTATCTCAACCTAAAAGAAATTCAAGCTTCAAGTATTCATCATCATGTACCTACTCCTTTCGTTTCGCCGTAAATAAATATTTAATTATAAATTGACTTGTTAAATTGGTTAACTTCGTTAAATCTGGTCAGGGATCCCTGAATATGTGTACAGACATTTCGTCACCAGACTTTTAATCACCCGACACTTAATCACGATAGGGTTAGGGACGAGACACTAAATCACGTTAGAGTTAGGGTTAGGGTGATCGATTCTAGTCCACTGGCACTATTGTCGTGTTATAAAGTCCACGTTATTAGATGTCTAGTGATTAAATGTCTGTGATTAATAGCCGAGTGATTAAATGCCGGGTGATGAAATGTCGGTAAACCGTCAAAACTAACAGAAGTTCAATCGGACTAAAACTCATCCTGTTAACACAAAATCGTATTGCTGTAGCTGGGCGAAAAAATGCTCTTCCAGAATGCAAATAAAGCAAAGACCACCAATTATTCCATTGTTGTGTGCTCAACTTGGAACTATTTCGTTGCTCAATCTGTGTTGTTGCTCAACTACTTCCCGGAACCAATTGCACCCCTTTGCAGGAAAGTTTGTTTGCTGGAGCATCCGAATATCCGCCTGCAGCAAAGCTCACGTAGGTGTTGGTGAACATATTTGAAGCTGACGAATTTATTTATGTAGTTGATGCAGGATCTTGTGTAAATCTGTTTAATACTTTTGTTTTGTCAAGAGGAAAAGTGTCTTGTTTTTGAAATCCTAATATAGGATTGTGTTCTTGATGAAGAAGTTTTATAAGTTTCTGAAACAACCAGGGAAATCGGTCATTTGGAACAAACCCAGCACTTTTCTTGCTCGACTATTTGTGTGCGTTCAAAATGCTTCTACTTTTATCATCGACCTAAAACATTCTGCATGCCATGGCTGGCAGAGGTCAGTAGTATTTGATGATAAGCATATAAATGCTATGTTATTTTGTTTGCTATTACCAAGAACGTCGTCGAAGAAATGCAAGAAAAGATGTCAAATTACCAAGACTTTCAACGGTTATATCTTGGTGTGGTGGGCCCAAGCGCTGTCATCAAATGGGGTTTTTTAAAATTATTAAACAAATAATTTGGGGCTTTTCAAACCAAATAATATATAATCAAAGATATACAATTTTTTATTGCTTCAAATGAGAGCGCATGAAGCACAATAAATCAATCTTATAGTCACTCAAGGAAGATCTCAGCTTTGTAATTACAGTCCAGAAGCACCGAAGCATCTTTCTGCCTCTACTGAAGATGGTGGAAATGTATCATCTAGGCGGTTTTTCAATCTTTTGAGAACTTTTGGGAATTCTTTGGTGGCTTCAAAAAACATCATTTCTTTCTTGATGTGAGTCAAAGTATGTTGAGTTTGAATGGAGGTTTAATCAATCCCAGAATGTTTGGAAAAGAAATCATTCAATTCTTCCACCTTTGTTCTGCAACTAGGAGCTGGTCATAAGAAGCTTCATTTTGTTCCGAGCCTTCATTTGGGAACATTCTCACAATCTGGCTACTTTGGGAAGCTCTTTTTTTCTTGGATACTCCAATCGAGATTGCTGAGAAATTTGATCATAGTGCTGTGGCGATTCAAGATACCTTATAAAACCACATGTGTTTTTTGTTTCGTCTTAATATTCGATTATATAAAATGCAGAAGTCAACTTGTCGTCAGCAATCTGTCCAGTTTCCCGACTTAGTTTTTGAATGATAAATTCAAAACTTTTCTCAACTCATCAGTAGTGGTGACATTATCACGAGAGAGAGCTGTGGCTCCAATTTCAATAGTTTGGAAAGTTTTCGTTCAGATCCTTAGTCAAACTGACTTCATTTTCATCTAAGCATTTTGAGCTATGGTCCAAATCCTTTTAAGGTTTTTTCAACAGCAGCACGAATTTCCAAGAATCTGGACAACATTTTCAGCAATGAATTCCATCCAGTCCTGGTGTCTATGATGAGGTTGATTTCCTTGTTGAATTCTGCTTGACAGTTATTCTGCAGCCCATTGTTCTCGACAAGGCTTTACGAAAAATCATCACAACCGTACGAATTTGATTAATGACTGTCTCAATCTTTTTACTTAGTTCAAGATCATGATTTTCGCTGTCATTCAATGATTCTTCCCATGTTATTTGAGCATAACCGGCGCGATGGTGTAGTGGTTAGAGCGTCCGCTTCGCAGTCGGTAGACTTGGGGTTCATTTCCCTTGTCGGGTCATACCAAAAGACTTTAAAAAATGGTATTCACAGCTTCCCTGCTTGGCGCTCAGCACATAAGGGATAGTGTGGAGAACAAGCCGGCAAGCTTGCTTGTTGTGTCCTTGGGCAAGGCACTTAACGGGACGCCTCCGTCTTTATGTGGCAGACAGATGGTGGGGCCAAGCAGTCTACCCGTCGTGGTGGCCCAGTCTGACGAAAGACATGCAAACCGAGCATGAGCTCATACGCGTGAATGAATGAAATTTGAGCATTACCATCAATATCCTATTCTTCATTAGCTGCAACTTCATGGATAGTCTCACTATCAAATGTCTCATCTTTATGCTTACCTGCATTATTCTTCTTACACAAGACATCAACGACAGTCAAATGAATACCATGGGAATGGTAAATTTGGTGTAGTACTTCTGACAGCCGGCCAGTTTTCACCATAACGGCAGCGCCATCAGTCACCATTCCAACAATGTTTTCTTTGAGGTTGAACCCAAATTCTGATAGCTTTTCGGCAATCGTCATCCCGGCATCCTCAGCCTTCATGGACCCATTGATTCGTTTCATTCGTAGTGATATTACTTTTGGCTCATGCATATACAAATTTACGTACATGTACCTTTCATTCTTTGTTGAGGTTCACTCATCAATGGATTGAGAAAGGCGTCGACCATTTTTGTGCCGTCTTTTAAAAAGCATCTTTTTGCTCACCTTTGATTTTCTCAGCATAGAACGCAAACATTTTTCTCATGCCCTGTCTGGATGATGGTATCTTTGATCCTTGCCCCATGAATAAATGTTACAAATTACGGCTTTTCTCAAACTTATAAAAAGGCAGCAAATCCAGTGCAGCAAGTGTTGCAAGAACTAATTCAGGCGAATCTTTCTTTTGAAAGCAAACTTGGATTGTCATTTGCTTGCTCTTGTAATGGCTCTGAAAGTTGTCATCATCAGCTTTGCCTTTAAGCTTGATCTTCCATTTCTTTTCCAAATGATAAATCAGAGGTGACGTGCTGCAGTTATTCAGGTTAAATTTGGCAAAACAATATTTGCACTTCACCAACGAATCGTTGTGAATATTCACAAGAAAATGATTCCAGACATCAGATCGTTTTTCAGACAATTCTTTCCACTGTGTCATTTTGTAAAGATCAAAATTTTTAAACTTACAAAAATCGAATTGTTGGACGTGTAAAATGCTTAACATTAAAACAAAACCAATTTCATTATTAAAACATGACAACAACCAACGTGTAAATATTGTAACAACGCTACCCAGGACTAGGAACATTTACTTATTACATGCCCAATCACGAAACTTGGAGTAGATTATTATCAAACAGTTCATGCATGTGAAGATAAATTTAAAAACGGATTAGAACGAAATCATGTGAGTGTGTGAACTTGCCATACGACGACGACGGCTCGTCGCACATAATCAGGCCTGTACAAACTCGATGCAGTGCAAGGGCCACAAGAGCACAAAATTACTTGTGGCGGGTCGCATGCAATCGCTGTTGTAACTGCCGCCGTTGCGGCGTAACGTCTTGTGATCATGGAAAAGGTATAAAAGAAAAAAAACAACCGATACCTCTTTACCAGCGTACTACAACAACTAATTGTTGTGTTTCTTGTTTTCAGTCATTGCGGTATTGCGGTTTTCAGTCATTTCACAACATGCTACTTGTTGACAAATAAACTAAGAATGCTTGTCAAACACGCACGCACGCACACACGCACACACACACGCACGCACACACGCGCGTGCACACACACACACACACACACACACACACACACACACACACACACACGCACACAATAGCATCAGACACTCACGTCTAGCTTCAGGTATCACAAGCAACAACTAACTGTAAGCGTTGTGCAGAAACAATACACAAAAATGGATTGCTTAAAAGCGATTTGGCTTAAGATCACATGATCGCATGAAACCATTTCCAGGGCCACAATAATAGGCTTCTGCGGCCCGCCGGCCGTATGTTGTGCACGCTTGCACATGATCATGAAAAAATGCGAGTCTCGTCTTCCAGCTGCAGATGTTACCTCCATAAAAATTAGTCGCCTCTACAAGAAAAACATATTCAGTTTACAGAAAACAATATACAGGGTGGGCCGTAAATAACGCACCAAAGATTTAAAATAAATTGTGATGTGAAATAATGTAAATATCTTTTCTTTGGGTATCTGTTAAATTTAATTTCAATATCAGTTACTATAACTGTTAAATTTAATTTCAATCAAAGTTTTTTAGTTATGATTTGCCTTTTAAAAAAAATTTATATCATTTTTAGGGTATGCACTTAACAATTAAAGAACGAGTTGAATTAGTGTTAATGTCTGGTGCCGATGGCGCCACTAATCGATCTGTTGCTAAGAAGTTTAATCGGATTTATCTTGCTAAAAAGTTTTGTTTTAATAAAAACGTTTGTTATTATTATCTGAATTGTTTTATATGCTTTGGTGCGTTATTTATGGCCCAAAACGTTTGTTATTATTATCTGAATTGTTTTATATGCTTTGGTGCGTTATTTATGGCCCACCCTGTATTATTTGAATGTTTAAAATTAGGTATAAAATTATTTTATAATTTTTCAAATACAGTAGACCCCGCTTAGTAAGCCCACGGTTTATAAGCCCATCCGCATATAAAACCCTAATTCGTCCGGCCTGGAATTCTTCCATTTGACTGTGTATTTACAAAACTCGCTTTATGCGTCCAAAAACTCGTTTAATAAACCCAAATTTTCTACGCAATTCTTTTAAATTTGTCTAAAAAGCTTCATAACTAACAAATTTCATTACGTAATTCTTGATTTTTTTCTCTGTATGGATAAACATCAAGCATTTTGGTTATTGTCTAAAATTCTTCTGTTTTGACCTTCATGTCATATAAACTGATTATGTTTTACATGGAGCAGGTTGCACCTACACAATAATGCGAGAAAAAGGAAACTCAATGAAATAACGAAACAACGTCAGAATACACAAACTACGGTCAATTAGTCAAGCGGCAGTGATTAAATGGAAGACCCATTGCCAAAATATTTAGAAAAAGTCGTCCCTCGGTTAACAAGCCCAAAATCATCCGGTCCCGAGGCGGGCTTAATAAGCGGCGTCTACTGTAATTGAAAATTTCAAATAATCAAATGTTTGTTTGCTAACACCCCTATTTGGCCCTCCTTCAGGCCAGATGTTCTACAGGCGATTACTTTTTTAATTGATATGAACGGGCAATTTTTCACTGGCTGCACTGTCATCAAGTATCCAACTTGTGGAACCTTTTAAGGCGTTGATTATTCTTTTGAGGTAGCTGGCTTCGCACTTACAAACCATGCAACTTCTACCACTGAGGTCAGTCATGTTAGTTATAACATAAATAGTGGTGCTCTCTGATGGAACACCATCCAGACTCATTGCCTGTTCTGAAATATATTGCATTTATTGTAAATTGGTTGACTACTTGCTTTTTTTGTAATGTTTTGGCAAGTTGGATTTTGATGTGGTGCCTATGCCTTTTCGAAAACGAATAAGTCCACCTATCATCTAGAAATTTATTGTGGAATCTGTAAATACCCATGCCTTTTTGTTCCAACATCCTTTTTATACTCAGTCAAAGGTCTGTAACAACGAAACAAAATCCCATTCAAATGCATGCAGCAGATGTTCTACAATCGACTTTTTGTTTCAAGTGGCAAAAAGTTTGACTAGAGTTTTCCTCCTTTTTTCATGCTGGATTTCACGAAAGATACCTTTGAAAGACGGAGAGGATGATATGGTATTTTTGCAAATGTTTTTGGGAGACGCCAGCTGCCTGCTCAGCATGGGTCTATTTTGTATTTCATCTGTTGTCTTATAGGCATATGCTCTGGGTTTTGGCTTTTTGGTTTCGTGGCATATTCTTCAATGACGTACTTGAGCTGAAATTTAAACAATGTTGATATGTGTAGTACTCCCAAATTTGCTCCCATAACTACATTTTTCATTAAAATTACTCCAAAACACAAAGCAAACAACTGCATATTCAGGATTAATTAATGAAACCCTTTGATTAAATTGCCATTAATTGCTAAAACCAAATCTTTCGAAAATGGTTTACCCATATTCTCTTGAATTACTTTTTTATCCAATTTTAATGAAACTTAAAATTTTTTTTATGTGTTACACAGATACTGTTACGTCGCAACACGCGTGTCTGCCTCACGCTGCGGCGAACAAGAGAAGGACGAGACGTCGTCGTTGAAACGCTGTTTATTCAATGAAAATTCGAGAAGAAATCAATGAACCGAATGAAATAGATGCCACAAATTTACAGCAAACTGGTTTCTGTAACAAAAGCAACAGATACAATAAAATTGTTACTTGCGTAAATGACTGATATGCGAAACTTACCAACTTGTTTTTCGACAGAACATCCGACAACTTTTATTAATTTAATTACAAATTCTTGCAGCTGAAAAATGGTACAATATAAGATGCTGGTTGATTTGATAATTGATATTACCTTACACTAACGAACTTTAGTTTAGTTGCTGCTGCTGCTGTTGTTACTACGGTAAACAATGCAATGATGAAAGGTTTTGAGTAGAAATTTCGACTGATATCAATCAATTAGACTTAGGCTCTAGCATTTCGCTATTGCGAAATCTTTCTTCGGCGCGCTTTACAATACTAGCGCTATCATTGGCTTGTCTTGATTGCTTAACGTCCAGATTAATCACATAACACTCACTCTAGATCAGGGGTGGCCAACCGTGGCGCATTGCATGGTTAGAGGTGGCGCATTGCAGGTTTGAGATGAAAATAAATGAAGCTGAAATGCTGATGCTAACGGCGTGTTAGCATAATACTACGCCAAGGTAAGTCAAAACAACGCCAAAGTCAGGGGTGATCTCCAAAAAAAAAAAAGGTCAACACCTGTTTGGCCTCACGTTTGGTGGCATATTTAGGCCAAAAGCGATGGAAAAGGTGCAGCGAAACAGGCGATGACCTTTTTTTTTTTTTTTTTTTTTTTTGGAGATCACCCCTGAGTTT
The DNA here is from genome assembly GCA_963675345.1 of Trididemnum clinides. Lineage (NCBI taxonomy): Eukaryota > Metazoa > Chordata > Ascidiacea > Aplousobranchia > Didemnidae > Trididemnum > Trididemnum clinides. Next base: position 6,093,547 of record OY776290.1, read on the forward strand.
GGCGTTGTTTTGACTTCAAAGTATGAATATATATACTACTACCTGTTTGTGAGCAATGAAAAGAAGTGAATGTTTGTGTGGCGCATCATCAAATGAATGTTTCTATGGCGAAAATTTTTGGCGCATGGACTGAAAAGGTTGGCCACCCCTGCCCTACATTTATGGCGCATCCGACACGGGTTGGTAAAAGAGTTGGCGCTTTGCATAAAAAGCTTGGCCACCCTTGCTCTAGATCTTCCCTTTTTGTCGCGATATCGCCACTGATGAGAGCGTCACGAAAAGCTTATGGCTCAAACAGCTTTTTTCAAAGCTATATTGCAATTCTGTACCAACAACAAGATTTCTGGGTAAATCAAATTTAATATTGCCACCTATTAAATAAATAGTTTTCGCCTTTTAAGCATAATTACACATTTATCAAGTTAATTTTGCACAATTTCACAATCATAGCTGTTCACATCAGTTGCTGAAAATGTCCGCCGTTTATTTCAAGGCAAAGTTCAACACGCCTCCGCATGTTGGTAAACACTCGCACCAACTCATCATGCTGAACGTTCCAAATTGCTGCTCTGATATTGTTCTTCGGTTGTGCAATGGTATGGGCACTGTTAGCATATACTGCTCCTTTCAGCTTACTTTACCGATAAAAATCAATCAATCAATCAATCAATTTTATTTTATTTTTGTCCAAATCAGCATACATAGAAATAAATAACACAGCAGTGGACAAAAAAAGGAGACGATGGCAAAACGATATACGTTAATACATGCACATGAATAGAATTTAGATTAAATGTAAAGATAATGGCATGGCCATCGCACCTGTAAGATACTAGGTAAAATAAAAAACACACACGAAGAAAAGTATATACAATATGTACAAAGTGTCGCTAGATACAGTAAAAATAAAAAACTGTCATGTTGTAACCCTAACAGGGGAGGCTATCAGGTGCTACACCTTGCCCAAGGGTGACCTGGGAGCAACGACAGCTAAGAGACAGCTCCTTTACGTCTCAAGGCACATAAACCCTGTCGCCGGTTGTAGTTTTAAGTCATACACCTAGGACTAGATTAAACACTTAGCTATTATAAAAAAGAAGTTACTGTGAGTTAGTAGTACTGTTATGGTATTCCCAGCTGCATTGTTCGGGTAAAATTTAATCAACTAAATTAAAAATCAATTTGATGCAGAGACCTTAAAAGGACGAAAATAACTTATCATTCTAATCTGATATGCAATGATGAAGTTTCAGTAGTTCAATGCTCTTTGTGAATTGATTGTTCATGGTTGACTGTTCTCACTTCACTGTCAATACCTTCAGAGGTTCCATCTGAAAACAGAAAAAAGAACACAGAAACCATTGCACTGAAAAAGACTATATCATAAGCACTCACATTTCCTAGATGTAAATTTTAAGTGGATTAAATGTTTATGAAGTGATAAAGAACTGCCTTGATTGGTTGATAAAAGATTTCAAAGATTTTATTTCTCTTATTGCTGGAGGAAGCTTATTCCATTGCACAGGACCTTTGTATTTGAATGACTGCTGGGTTAGTTTAATTCTGCAAAATTTAGGAAATACCTTAGCTTTCGACCGTGACCTATCAGCATTGCAGTTTCGATAGTTGTGCTGAAAGAAGTTATTAAATGCATGTGGTAGCATGTTATTAAAATATTTGTGCATAAATTTAACTATCTCCATTTGAGCAGTTTGTTCTATTGTCATAATGTTATGCTTTTTCATAACTGCTGTTATGTCATCTTTTTTGGCATTAAATGCTAATCGAATGACTTTATTTGTTGTGTTTTGGAGTCTGTGAATCAGTGTTTTGTTGTTGAAACACCAGGAAGAAATACAGTATTGAAAGTGACTTTGAATCATGCTATAATAGAGCAATTGAAGTGATTTTTGGTTAAGATAGGGTTTTATTTTTTGTATGATGCCACGGCCCATTCTAATTTTTTTCAGCAGCAATTCCATGTGAGATTTCCACGTTAGATGCTCGTGAATTGTTACACCTAAAAATCTAATAGATGTTACCTTGTCTAGTGCATTGCCATTTAGCTTGATTTCAAGATTAGGTGGGACTGGAGGGCTATTGGGAGTTTTAAAAGTTATGACTTTAGTTTTTTCAATGTTTAAAGTAAGCTTGTTTGCAGTAAGCCAGGAATCAACTTGGTGCAATTCTTCATTTGCCTTTTTAAATAGTTCAGTATATGAAACATGATTGAAGAATAAGTTTGAATCATCAGCAAACATGATAGCTTGACCAGAAGAAAGACATTTCGGAAGATCATTAACATATATCAAAAACAATAATGGACCAAGAATTGACCCTTGCGGGACGCCTAAGTTAATTAATGCAGGAGCTGATAATTTCCCATTGATTTTAGTTTGTAAAGATCGATTACTTAAATAACTTTTAAGCCATTCATAGGGTAGTCCCCTAACTCCATAGTGATGTAATTTGTAAAGTAAGATGTTATGATCAATCGTGTCAAAAGTCTTTGACAGATCCAAGAAAACACCCAGTGTATATTTTTTTTCTTCAAATGCTTTTGTAACATTTTCTACCATAACTGTGAGAGCATTGCTTGTGGAATGTTTTTTTCTAAAGCCAAATTGATATTGATGGAAAAAATCTACTTGGCTCAAAAATGAACAAAGCTTTTTGTAGAAAATTCTTTCCAAAATTTTGGACATAACAGGTAGTAAACTGATTGGTCGATAATTGTTTACATCAGATTTGGATCCTTTTTTGTGCACTGGGATTATTTTGGCCTTTTTGAACTCATTAATAAATTTACCTTGTCCCAATGAAAGATTAAAAATGTGACATAGTATTAACAATATATTATCTGGTGATAATTTAAGAATTGACATTGGGATTTCATCCAAACCACAACTGTTTTTTGATCGCATGCCAGATAAAATATTCTTAATTTCCGAGACACAAGTGGGGTTTACATACATACAGTGCGGGTATGACGAACCAAGATAATCATCAAATTTAGCACCGGTGTGGTTCATGTCTTTCTTTAGGTTACCACCAATTGTTGTGAAGTGTTTATTGAAGTGGTCAGCTATTTTTGCATCATCGGTAGATAATTCTCCATGAATATTTAAGGAAGTGCAGCTATGGTTTTTAGTTTTCCCTAAAAGAATGTTAATGGTCTGCCATGTCTTTTTAATATTGTGTTTTTGTTTTTCAAGAATTGATGCAAAGAAAGCTTCCTTTTTTTCTTGAATCCTATGAAAATATTTATTTCTAGCTTCTTTGTATTTTGCTTTGGCTAGGGTACTCTTTTTGGCAATATATTTTTTAAATAACTTATCTTTTTCTTTCATTAGTTTTAGCAAATCTTCGTCAAACCAGTTCTTGCTTTTTCTAAGAAATCTTTTTTTTACCAGGGGAAACACTGATTAAAAATAGTAGTGTATTTATTAATAAATATACAGTACAAAATAAATTAAAAATCCGGAGGTGTCCGATCTGGCGATCGCGGTGACCACACACCACAAGTAATGACGCGATTACCAAACACTTGTTGCACAGCCTGCATACTTACTCTTGCTGTGTGGGCTGTAGCTCCATCTTGTTGTAACTATTCAGTCTCTCTTTCTTCAACGTCAGTTGTACCTCTTTGCAGATAGATTTTATCGGTTAACAACACAGCGTCTTTATCAATTTTGCATTCGTTCAGAAATAGTTTGATAGCTTTCAATGGTTTCAATCCTCCCTGGCTTAACATCTGTAGAAAGCTTACTAAAGGCAAAGGAAAATGCTTGACAAGTAGATGGTGTGCTGGCAACAAAATGTAGCGCAACATCAGGACAAGTTACAAAAGTTCGGACGTGAGTTTTGGTGTGTCATCAGGTTTTATATAACTGATTTGCTGTAGTTCATTTAAGATATTAGTGGCACTGTTATCTAAAAGACTAATGGTGTGTGGTGGAAAGTTTTTCATGTAAGACTTTGTTGTCGGTGAACAATCTTTTCTTTTAGCAAACCGTTGTTAGAGGGATATTGGAGGCCAGATAAAAACAGCTTAACATGGAGGTCATTATTGATTACGATTGCTTTAGTAACTGTTGGAATGTCGAATGTCTTGCAATTCTCTAGTTTGTATAGCATTGCTGTACTCTTGTCAATTTGCAAATTGTAGCCACTGGAGCACAAGCTTTACCAATGCTGAAAAAAGCTGAAATTTTGTCAAGGTCATTAAAATTATCAAGCTGATCAGGTAACTCAGTTACTCTACTTGGAGGCTTTTTTTGGGTTTTGGATGTAGGCAAAACTGACAAGGGTGTGGATTTATTGTCAGAGTATATAGAAGGAACTGGTTGTAATTCCCATCGTAACGTTGCTCGTTTACCAACTTTTAAAAACTTTTTTTCAAAATGTTTAGAGCAAATACTGGAATGTCGCGTCGGAGCCCAGTCTCTTCTATTCACAAAACTAATCCATTTTCTGTTTTATTCTGGGTTTTTCAAAGGGAAACGAAATGTTGGAAACTTTTCCGGAATGTCAAAAATTTTATGCTGACGCTTTTTGTATCGCGTTTTGCATTAAGCAACAGCACACGCATTCACCATAATGACGTTAAAACAATTATAACAAATACCTAAAACAAAGGTAAATTCTTTTTGGATACATTGCTTTGAATTTGAAGAACAACCGTACTTGCAAAACTGGAAATCAAAATCTGCCTTTCGCTTTAATAATGCTATATTAAGTGCAGCTAGCTGGCTAGAGCTTGAATCAACAGCAAAATATTCTCTAAAATGATAATGATGAGTTTGAGTCAACAACTATGTGGTCAGATCAATATTATTATTGATGTGAAAATTAACTACACAACTAGAGAGAATTGACTGAACCTACCGTCAGCACCAATCAACAGCTAAAAATAACAATGTCGCTGTTATTTCATTGTTGGATACTACTTCATTTTTTAAAGTCGAAAACGTCAAGGATACTGAACCATTTACAAAAATACGAACGATTTAAGTTCAGTGTGGGCGTAGTGAATGGACACATACTTCAGGCCTACCGTACATGTTGATGGTTGGCCCTACCCGCTGACCCGTTCTCGCTCTAAACAGATTGCAGTCTTCTTCCGACGAACACATAATTGACTTTGGTTTTTGATACTGATACAAATTCAAGTTCCAAATGCAACTATAAACAAATTAAATCACTATTCTGTCATTAAATTTAAACCTTGCTGGCGTAGTGGTTAGAGCGTCCGCTTCCCAGTCGGTAGACCTGGGGTTCATTCCCCTTGTCGAGTCATACCAAAAGATTTTAAAAAATGGTATTCACAGCTTCCCTGCTTGGCGCTCGGCATTTATGGGAGGTTGTGGAGAACAAGCCGGCAAGTTCGCTTGTTGTGTCCTTGGGCAAGGCACTTAACGGGACGCCCCACCTTTATGTGGAAAACAGGTGACCGATAAACCTCGAAAAAGGCAACTCCCAAGCGAGTGCGGACTTACCGTCCAAAGTATAGCGATACAATTCGCTTTCTCGTGAATGGAGGATAAATATGGCAAATAAAACAAAAACAAAAAAAACGAAGAGATTGTAGACAAGCTAAACACAAAAAAGGGTTGCTCACCAACGGTAAGTGTTCAATTAGGTAAGCCTAGAATTAGAATGGAGTACAGCGACAAAGTCATTACTGCAGCACCCCAAAAACGGAGCCACGTCGGGTTATTTGTTGAAAATAGCTATCTCTGTCGGTTATTTATTCAATCCTCAAAAAGTTCAAATTTAAAATTTACTGCGCAGAAAGTAAGAGTAACTTTCTGTATTGATACGAATTATAGGAGCTGGTGTTAGCCTGTTTAAGATATTACTTTTAATTAATGGATATTAAGGCATATAGGCTAACTGCAATCAGTTGAATAAAATACCACTTCCACGACCGGTTTCGTTCCTATTAGAACTCGTCAGGTGGACTCAGGTATTGAACCGACGGTCACATGAATTGCTTCATGCGGTTTATGCCACTCCGCCATCGGTCCTTTCAACTGATGCTGTTAGTAAATAATTAACAGCGATAATAATTAACTTATTATATAATAATTATTAATTATAATAATAATTAATAATTAACATCAGTTGAAAGGACCGATGGCGGAGTGGCATAAACCGCATGAAGCAATTCATGTGACCGTCGGTTCAATACCTGAGTCCACCTGACGAGTTCTAATAGGAACGAAACCGGTCGTGGAAGTGGTATTTTATTCAACTGATTGCAGTTAGCCTATATGCCTTAATATCCATTAATTAAAAGTAATTTCTGTATTGAGTCACATTATCTTAGCAATGTGCTTATTTGTCTCATCACAAAGAAATTTAGTGTTGACGTGCCACTGCGATATGCTTGTTCAAAACTAGTACGTATTCTTAATTGAATTGCTTTTTTTGCTGTATTCCTGTTGATTTGTCGTCTAGTGCGGTGCATTAACTTTATTATTGCGTGTTGCGAACTGTTCGTACATCGGAATGACCTCACGCCACTCCGCCTACGATACGTCTTGCTTTGTAAAGTTAAGTACATTACATGCATGTGTTAGTCTGTTCGGTCATAGGATGTTGTTAACTTAGGATGCATTACAAAAGGTGCATTGTACCCATTACGGTAAGAAATCGAATATAAGGAATTCGCAGCTAACCGTATGGCAAGAAATTTACTAAACTTTCCAGTACAGTGTGAAGCGGTTTTCCATAACACCATGTAACAAAAATTTTTTTTTTCTTTGTCCTTGAGAAATAATTGCTATAACCTGTTTGTTTATGCTGTAAAACCACAAAAAATCTTTATTATACCATCCTAACTTTGGGTTTGTGTTCCTAAGACTAGTTTGAATTTTTTCCTATTTGTCGTGAAAATAAGCATGCAGATTAGGTAGAAAATTTACTAACAATTCAATACCGCCAGCATGGGTATAATTACTAACAATTCAATACCGCCAGCAAACTGAGGACCAGTCCCGTAGCACTCCAACTTCGGGCCCCCCCCCAAAGTAAGCGCAAGAGCCCCTGCGCACAGGTCATATCACTTTAGAGGTGTAAAATTGAAAAGCTGCATTAAGAAAATACACCACAATTTGTACATAAGTAAACAGGCTAATGTCAGAATAAAGCATGCCGATACCGAAGGTGCAAGTCATAAAAAATTCGGCACCGATGCCAGAGTTCAGTAGGACATTTATGCAGACACTGCGAAACGAAAGCAATGACACTGAAAAACATGAAAAAGTTATAAAAACACAGTATCATTTAAATAGTCTGGAGCGAACCTTTTTGTTCGCAAATGCTGTTATGACATTGTCATAATCAAGAGATCGGGCGCAGTCATTTTCGATTGACAACATGGCTAATGAAGATAGTCTACTGTCTGTCATAGACGTTCTATTAAAAGTTTTGATCAGTTTCAATTTGCTGAAGCTTCTTTCAGCGCTGGCAACAGTCACGGCGCAAGTTAGTAAGATTCGAAGTGCGATGTACACATTCGGATACAATTCAAATAAATGAGTCTTTAGAAGATAGTTCAGAAAGTCTTGAGCCGTATTGAGATTGCGTTTTTTTTGTAAAATTAAAACAAACCGCTGTAGCTCAGCGCTCATTTCATCAGAATCAATGTCACCGAACTTTTTTTGGAACTCTTTACAGCAAGTAAGAAGAGCATTTTCTTGTTGCACAAGCAAAAGTTTGTCTCGTGTGTACAAAAACGAAAAGGCGGAAGAAACCTCACGTAACAAATTAAAGCGCTCCTTTATTGACATAATAGCCTGGTCTACTAATGGATAGAAAAAGTTGCTTTTAAATTTCAGTTCAGGAGTAGCTCGTTGTTCCTCTTCACCTTGGTAATCAAACAATCTTCTTTTCTTTCCACTTCTTGACGGAGGAAAAGAAGGATCAATATCCAATTCCTGTGCTATTTCAACAGCAGATGTTGCGGCACTGTCATAACCCGTTGTGCGATAGTTTTGCAAAAACTTTTCAGTTGCCTGGATTTCCGTTTCCATTGTATGAAGGGAGACTCCATACGATTGAAGAATCTTGCTTGCTTTATTGACTTGGAATAGGATATCATACCAAATAAACACCGACAAAAGAAAACTCCATTTTGATAAATGAGCTATCAACGATTTTGTTTCTGAGGCAGCTCTTCCATCTTTTCTTTCTATGGAAATGGCTTCCAAGTCTTTCAGTGCCAGCAAGACCTCTTTTAAATTGTATCGAAGAGGTTTGATGCATTTAATTCTGCTTTCCCAACGAGTATCAGATTGTGACTTTATGGACAGCTCCACATGTTTCTTCAAAATTTCCCAACGCTGAGCAGAGGAAGAAAACAGTACATACAACCTTGTAAGTACTCCAAAAAATGTCAATGCTTCCGTCGATGAATTAGCACTGTCAACAACAACTAAGTTAAGGATATGGTTTGCACAGGGCACGTAAACAGCTTTGGGATTGATGTCTAGCATTCTTGTTTGGACCCCAGAATGTTTTCCTTTCATGTTAGCACCATTATCATATGACTGACCTCGACAATCAGACAATTCGAGTTGCAGTTCGGTCGCTTTTTCTAAGAAAGCGTCCAACAAGCCTTTCCCAGAGTACTGTCACTTATTCTCAAGTAGCCAAAAAATGTTTCTTTAACAACAGCAGCTTCTTCATTACATAGTACATAACGGAGAATGACAGACATTTGTTCATGATGTGACATATCTGGAGTGCAGTCTAAAATTATAGAAAAATATTTTGCCAATTTCAATTGCTGTAAATTTTCTTTTTCAACTTCTGTCGCTAGCAATTCAATTAGTTCATTTTGTATGGTAGGACTCAAATAGTGATCTTTAGTGTTTTTATTCTTGATTCTGTCTTGAAGCTCTTTTAGGATCGGATCTCTTCTTGCCAAAAGCTCAAATATATCCAGAAAATTTCCATTGTGAGGAGATCCTAAGACTTCTTCAGATCCTCTAAAAGCAAGATTCCTTTCCGATAGAAACAAGGCAATGTCGATAAGTCTCTCTAAAACATTTCTCCAAAAACGTCTTTCATTGAAAAAAATATTCATCTCGCGTTTGTCGATAGTGGATGAATTTCTTATCCCTTCAGCTAGCAACATCCATTGACTGCAGCATTCTTGGTGGGAAATGCCGTTTTCATGGTCTTTCAGTTTTTTCGAAAAACCCTCCCATGTATTTATACCACTACAAAAGGGGCTTAGTGTTTTTCCAAATAGCTTACAACAAAATCAAAAAACTTGATCTGATTCCCCAGAATAAACTAGCCACGACCGTGAAACACTTTCACCATTAGGTAACACACGTTTATAATGGTTGGAGGAAAAACGTCGCCTTGGAGTTGTGTTATTATATGGAAAATTCATTATTAGTTGATGTGGTCCACGCTTTACTATATCACATCGTTGAGCATCAGAAATACTTTCAGGCCATTTACATGGGTCATCAGGGATAGGGGTAAATTGAGATTCAGTTATTTTTGATATTGAAGGTTGCGTATTGGCAGGTAAATCACAACTTACATTTTCTGGAAATTCACAATCACTTTGATGCTGATCGTCACAGTCTTCTTTTTCTTGTACACTATAGTTTTCTTCATATGGGGTATGGGGCGCCATCTGTACACCGCTCATTACACATGTTTTAGGACAACATTTATGACTAAATCAAATGCATTTGTTTAAATGCACAAATACATTTAACATTTGTTTAAATGTTTATAACATTTGTTTAAATGTTAACATTTGTTTAAATGTTTATAACATTTGTTTAAATGTTAACATTTGTTTAAATGTTTTTAACATTTGTTTAAATGTTAACATTTGTTTAAATGTTTTTAACATTTGTTTAAATGTACAAATACATATGTCACTCAACCGTATCATTCACATATGTCACTCAACCGTATCGTATCGTTTTTTAAAGGGAATGTGCTGCGAATAACGCTTTTCCGACAGATTTGGTCGTTGGACCATCACGTGACAGGTTTGCCATAGACTCTTTTGAAATGAGCGGCAGGCGCGACATAGTTAAAAATAGGATGACTGCTGGAAGCAAAAGTGCAACATAGGCTGTGAAGATTTATGCTGTTAGTCAATGAACTCAGTCTGCGAGTTTTTTGCAGAAAATAATGGTACTTATAATAGGTTAAGCTAGCGTACCGGTTGTTGTTTATGGTAATCTGCCTCAAGACAGCAAGCCTCTGAATTCTTTTGAATAATTTTGCTTTGTTTCTCGTACTGTTGCCAAGATGTCGACTTTATCTTCAGTAAGTGTATATTAAATATCATTTTCGTCTCTTATCTAGTGCAGTAAGTTCATAAATTAACATCATTATATCAGTGAAGGCCTTGAGTAAGCTATGGGGGCCCAGGGCAAAATAAATTAACTTTATCTCAGTTTGATTCTCTTTTTTTTTCTTTTGAATGCACCAGAAACACATTTGCTATTCATAAGAGGCATTACCGGTAATCAATGGAAAAGTGTAATGTTATAGGCTAAGGCATATTGCTGTAAAAATTTTGCTATAAAAGCTTTGTAAGTAACTGGAGGGGGCTTGTTCGGTTGTTTTGGCCAAAAAATATGTTTCTTAAATTTTTATGTATAACACTTTTATAGACATCTTTACGCGAGAACTTAGGTGGGGAGCCCTTTAGCGCGACAAATTATGTGGGCAACGTTGGGCATTTCCCCAGTTTGCTTATACCTAAGGCCATTACTCCAGTACACAGGGTGCGGCATAAGTAACCCCCTTTTTAATTTTATATCCTATGATGTATATTTTCTTTATTATTTTGTTTAATCAACTTGCTAAATCTTCATTTTTTCAGATATTTTACGTAATCATGAGATTAAGAAAGGATTAGAGAGTAAATTATTTTGTTTAATTAATTTACTAACTCTACTAAATCTTTATTTTTTCGGATATTTTATGCAACCATCAGATTAACAAAGGAACAGAGAGTAAAACCAATGCAATTGTACTATCATAGCAATAAAAATGGTGCTTGATTTCATTTGTATTCAACATTATTAAACCGAATAAGCAATATATTACTTTCATATTAATCTATTAACCTGTGATTGAAAAAATAAAGGATAATCAAAAGGTTTTAATTTTATTCCACCTCAACAAAGGGCGCTACTTATGCCACACCCTGTATCTTGCATACAGTCATTTCAATTAGAAATCGTATGGATACCAAAAAGATTATTTTCAAACCTTGGCGATGCTTTAAGGCAAATATTTTTTACCAATTTTATGAAATGATTGTTTTATTTCTCAGGTGGTGTTCATGTAGTAAAATATCGATTGGCACAAAACAGCCTCAATTACTCTTTCTAAACAAATCCTTTTTTCCATTTCGTGGAAAATATTTCTTTTTTTTTATTGCGTAATGTCTAATCATATTTGCAGCTTTGAAACAGTATTTTTTCTTGGATCTAGGCTTATTACTAGTAGTGCTTTTCAATGTTAGATATTGTTTCACAAAAGTCTCACCCTTCATTGTGGCCTGCTGTGAAAGCATCAGATGTTGCGCAGTTAAGTTGCATAATACTTTGAATGATTTCTCTTCAAATATAGGTCTAATTCCACGCAAATGTAGCTATTGTGGTGAAAAAGAATTTATATTTTATCAAAGGAGAATCAAATTTCATATGAAGTGAGCAAACGTAAGTTAAAGCGTGTAAAAAGTAATCTCAGTTGAAAAGAGAACAGTTTAATGGACATCACTCATAGGGCAAATGTGACATTAAGCTCACAACTCTGTACAAGTTTGATGCTACATTGCCACAACGCAAACTTTACTTTTTTCTATTAAATGCACTAAATAAGTGTGCAATGAATTTGACTTTTCACGTGCGAACACGCTTAACTTGCAAGAATTACTAAGCCTTTTCTTTTGTATTGGTATCATATTTTTGTCTATATAAATAGGTAGTATTTGTTAAGCTACAGCAATACAAGCATCTTGGAAACTTAATGCACGTGAATGAGTGTTGATTAATCATAATTTTTTTGTTTATAATTTAAAGAATCGACAAGCAAATGTTGATTTTGAAAAATTGCATCAGCTTCTCGCACAAAGAATTCCCAGAACGGAGATAGCACGGCTGCTAAGTATTTCCAGAACAACTCTTTACAAAATATTAAATGAGACTGGACTTAACCACAACTACAGGTAGGCTACGTTTTAAACAGTAAATTTTCGTACAAAAAAGTGTCTAACGAAACAAGCATTATAACATGAAATGAAGACATCAAGCAACACAGCGCCATCAATTTGTTGGATATAGGTGATGATTGCAATAGATTATTTAGTTTTTTTTGTAGAATTAAGTGATGGAGATAGTAAAAGGTTGAGAGGTAAAGGGTTAGGAGGTCTTTGCAGATTACGCGATCATCAAAAATTTTAAAAAAATTGATGGTTTTATAAGCATGATACCACAAAATGTCTACAGACCATAAACTTTTGAACACATAAACTTGAAGCTGATTGAAGAATGTTTTTATTTCACGCTTTAACTTTGTGTTTCAAATATTAAAATGGGAATGTAAATGTTAAAATGACATCATTTTGCAGTTTCCCAAACTCTCTGTTTAGCAAATATGTGACAACTTAATAAGTCATCAGTTGAATTGTTTTGCAGCTCTCTTTCAAATGATGAACTTGACAATGTAGTGCGATCCATTAAACAGCGACATCCTGCTGCAGGAGAAGTTATGATGAGGGGTCATTTGCATTCTCGCAATATATACGTACAAAGACGGCGCCTACGAGCCAGTCTGCATCGAGTGGATAGTAATGGAATTGCTGCTCGCAGGCTATTCACAATATCTCGACGCCGCTACAATGTGCCCTCGCCAAATTATTTGTGGCACATCGATGGAACTCATAAACTTATTAAATGGAAATTGGTTGTTCATGCTGGTATTGATGGCTACAGTCGGCTCATTGTGTATTGCCGTTGTTCTGCAAATAATAGATCAACAACAGTTCTACGTTTGTTCGAAGAAGGTGTTGCGACCTATGGTTTGCCCTTAAAAGTTCGAACGGATCACGGAGGTGAAAATTCACGTGTGTGGTCTCTTATGCTGGAAAAATATTTGAACACCAATGCTGTACTAGTTGGAAGTTCCATACACAACCAACGCATTGAAAGATTCAACAGAGACATAAACACACAAGTTTTGAATTTCTACGTCAACCTGTTTATGCATTTGGAAGAGAGAGAGCTTCTTAATCCAGAAAATGAGACTGATATTTACGTACTTCATTTTGTCTTCTTGCCAAGAATTAATGAACAATTGGATGAGTTTCGTCATGCTTATAATAATCATCCTTTGTCAACTGTTTGCCATTACACACCACTGCAACTGCATTCAACAAATTTAAGATTGTTGGAACTCCAGCACCTAAATCCTGCGGGTTCCATATCTCCAGATAGTATTACACACCCGCACGTCAACTCAGTGCAAGTAATACCGCCTATAAATCCCCTTAGCCAATGGGAAAAACAAAATTTGCTAGACCTTCTTGCTAACAACAAGCATTTGTCCCTTGTGTCCTTATACAAGCTAGCTTCTGAGTTTGTATGTAATTGCATCGAAGCCAGGTTGGACCCAAGATAATGATAAACTGGCAAAGGTATACAATGATGTAATGTTATGTCGTAGTAAAAGCCACCAATGGGAATTTGTTTTCTATAGCTTTCGACGGTCTGGAAAAATGTTGGCAATCAAACAGTTTTAAAGTGCATTTGTGATTGTGTACGCATTGTCGTATACTGTTTTTAATATTGCCGTACAATAAATGTTTTTTTCAAACATTGTCACCACCTTTTACTTCTCTGTTGTTTGCAAATGTAGTTACAAAAGTGGTGCTATTGCCCGGCTGTACAATTGACTACTCAGTGGCATAGCTGGGCAGTGGTGCCAGTTTTAAAAATCCATAACGGTTACTTCGGTGGCAGAATGGTGTAACTACCTTCACTTTCTGGAAACTGGCAATTATACCGTACGTTAAATGATGGCTTACATCACAGAATAAATTCAGCTATTGAAGGGCTCCAAGAGTAGTCAATAAACGATATGGATGTTTAAGGTTTACTTCCGAACGAATTCTTTCCAAAATCGTGCTAGAAAATCATGTTTAATATCAGGCTGATCTCAACACTGTAAGGTATTTCTTCAAAAACGTGGCAACAACTATCATCCAATTTCTGATTGATCGCTTACAAACGGTATTCATGAAAGACTTGTCAAGAGTTGTGGCATACTGTGGGTTTTGTGCTTACGCGAATGAAACTACGGTTAATGAGGATTAACAATTCCATAAGCTACTTTCTCTGAAATGGCTTTGTACATCACTACCCGTACACTATAGTCGAGTACTGGCCATTTTCATAAGAAAATCACACACTTAAGCCAAGGATTTGGTGATTTTCGAACAAGCATAAATTTTTAAGTTACGAATGTTTACTTACAAGAAAATGCACTGGCGGTACTTTACTACAGCAATAGGTTCACATACAGTTAACTTCAATTCGGGTTTAACTACTTCACCAACGTTTGTCACCACAAGCAAACAAGAAGAATTTTGTAATTATTTGGCGAAAGCTCAACTGAAATGACAACAGTACCGCAGGTGGTGTAGCATTACTTGCAGTACTTCTGAGATCGTGAGCTTTTCAATTTACATTTGCATTTATGTTGCAGTTGAGTAATAATCGGGCAACTTCACCTACTCTGTAGCCATCCATAGGGAGAAACATTAAAATCAGGCTGATTGAAATCACTGGTTTACGCAACAGCTATATTTCATCATGCTTATTCTTTCATGACATCATGCTTTCGTTTATTGCAATAGGAGCTGTAACATGTTCTTCAAACAGTTTTCTACCCTAAGATCACGCTTCCCTGTTCATTTTCGCTGCCCACATTTTAAGCCACCCCGAAGCCTGGGCTATTTAAGATTGCAAAGTCCATTGCGTTTTTGAAGCGCTCGTACGACCATCCTACAGCAAGTGGAATGGTTATAACGTTTGCGCAAGTGTTAGCCGTAGGGAAATTGTTACTTGATGAAAATTCAAGTGAAGGCGTCGGTGCAAATCCCAAAGGCGGAAGACAATCAGCACCGGTGGCAAATATTAAAAGATCTTCTAGTTTGCAGTTGGAACTTTTATCTGTATAAAGAACATGAATTAGGCATAGATTTACTACAGAACATGCTTATTTTACTGTGGTTATTGCACAGCTTCGTGCGATAGAACCCTTTCTCATAATCGAGAGATAGCGAGCTCAATACGTGCGTGGGCTCTGCGTTGTGGTCATTTCGAACGCTTATGGTAAAACACACCGTGGCAGTAGTAGTGACACATTTTAAGCAGATCTGCACAAAAGTTGTTCTGTGTAATTGGAATGATTTTTCTGTGATTGAAGGATAAATCAAAAATACAATAAACATTACAACTTAGGATATTATTTTTAAAATGCATAAAACACAATGGCACTTTATGAAAATAGCACGCCATAGTCTTGTATGCAATTTAAAAACAAGTCTCTTCATCACTAAAACAAAGTCACACAGCTAGTCGGCGTGCTTTGGCGGCAGGTTCATCGATCGGTCTTTTCTAGGTTCATCGTCCAGTTGCCAAAAGCCTGGCTTTACATCGTAAGTGGAACGTATCGTGTGTTCAAACTCGGTAATGCAAGCAACTCTCTGTCCCTTGATTCATGAAACAATACTGTACCAAGAAACCAATCCCAACAAACATTGTTGTCGAATTGTGCTACCTCACTCTAATATGTATTCAATGAAACAATTTTCTCTTACCTTCCACATCCATGACATAATCTCTCCAGTAGCAAAGAGCATCATTTTCATGATGTCTTTGGTTACTACCTAGCGGAGACAATTTTGCGTCACTGAAGACCTCATCCAAAAGTTTTATGGCAGTTAAATCATTGTTGCTGTATACAAATATTTTCCCATATGCTTGGGGAGAACATTTCATTGCTTCAAGTAAGCCCAAACAGTTTAGCCCGCTGGCAAACCTAATCAACAAAAAATAAAATCGTGAAGACTGTATGTGGAAAATAATTTTTTCCGCTCGTAAAAATAAACATAAGAAAAGCATCAATCACACCTTCGTTTACTAAGGTAGTGAACCCTCCCGCATCCACATGTCTCCAGTACCACCATCATAGTTACCGAAGTAAGAAATAAGCACTAAACACTTTATATTTGTTTTGATATGACTGCACTGTTGCTATTTTATGGATGTGATGAATATTTGGTAAGTCTCGGTATTTTTACAAAAACCCAGAAGCAGCAGTTAGGTAGCTACGCCACTATACGTGCATGAATACATCTGCAACGCATCTACAAATTACTTTTCCAGTTCCTCTCCGATACGGTCGGTCAAATAAAACTTTACGCATCTCTCAACTATTGCTTGTTTGTTTGTATATAACAGCCTATTTATTCCAGCAGTTTGTAAGTAAGTGCGTGCGCAATTAATTGCTATTTCAAACTCCTCTTCAGACGCAGCTTCATCTATCTAAAAAATATAGTTAACGTCAAATGAAATGCTGATACCACAATTCCTCTTTGATATTGAGACATAACGGAAAGCGATGGAGCCCCAGAGCACATAAATTTGCCACGGCCCTGACCAGAGGTTTTATACGAAAGTTGGCAAAGAGAGGCGGCGTAAAGTCTGTAACAAGCCAGGACAAATTGAGGTGATGAAGTGTGTGAGTCGGGTGACAAGCAGCGCTGCACAAAAGATTCTAAACTCTGGATTAAAAAGTTAACAGAAGGTAGCCAAAATGAGAGGGTACACAGCAAGTGAAACGAGGAAGCACGTGTTTACCTTGGAGAATGGGGGATTTGAGCGTCGAAAAATAATGACGAGACAGAACTGAGTTACCCATCAATTTTAAGTAGTGTAGAAACAAACCTTGGAGATCTGGTCATAAATTGGAGAGTATTTCAACAGATTTATCGAGTAAGTGTGTGGTTTCTTTACCAGCTGATTGTATAGAGTCCAAGAGAAACAGCTCGGTCCTGGACCGCCATGTATTATTGACAACGCAATGATGCGACCAAAAAGAAAGTAGTAATTGTGACTTGACGCTGCAACATATAAAGTAGAACTTAAAACACAAATAATGCATTCAATTTCTGTTTGGCGGGTTAAGGACTGGTAGGGAAAACATGGCCCTCTTGGCAGACAGCTTTTTTGCGTTTGAAAAAAAGTCATGGTGGCAAATTTTATGAAAAGTGAATGCAGTACAAAAATAAGAACATTCACAGTTTTACGGATGCATTTCGTTATGCATGCATATTAAACGCAAGTCAAAGATGGTAGACATTAAGTTGCAATTGAACAGGCCACATACAAAGGTCGCTGAACAGCAATCTTTTTACACTTTCATTTCGTCACAATGCCTAATTAAATATCGTCAATGAATTGTGCTATAATTCACTTAAATTGTGAGTACCTGAAGCGCACTTTTCAAGATACTTGCTGGTTTCTTCTCCGCCAAATATACTGCTGTCCAATACGCAGGCAAGTGCCAAGCGTAAAAACTCACGGGTAGGTCCTCCAGCGTCTATAGCACCCTCGCTTTGCCCCACATCATCGCTAAACTTCACACTAATTCGTCCATTCTCTTCAAAACTTTTACGAGTTAAAGCTCGAATAGTGCTGTCTAATAGCTTGCAGCGATTGACGTTGAAGTAATTGACTTTGTCGTCGTCAATGAGGCTTTTGATGCAACTTAAACTCTCTTCCAAGGAAACTTCTTCTTCAACCCTGCAACATATCATTGTCACAGGCTAACAGCTAATAAAAATGTAATGTAACCCACAACCTACAATCGTTACTGAAATAATACAACATAGGATTGGCAACATCTAAGTTTATCACTTAATTGGTAAAACAAAAGTCTCAAAAAAAAACACCTGACACGCTCTTCGACACTTGGCATCGATGATTCCGCATCATACTCAGAGTCAAGCTCCTCGTCCACCAACCAGTTGATATAAGTGCTACAAAAATGTTTCTTTTAATGTAAAATACATTACATTACAATTCAAAGAAGCAGCTTATATTGCAGCTGCTTTGGTAAGTGCTGAACAGCAATGTACCACAAAAATGTCCGCAATTCAACACAAATGGTAAAATCCGCATTATACAAATGTGCAATTAGTTTTGTATGAAGTATGCATAGCCTATCACAACCATTCAAACAGTTTATATCGGCAAAAGCGCATTGAAAAAAAGCTGTGTTAACGATAATTTATTTCAAATGATAAAGCTTCCAGGGGCTCTGCCAAGTGATAAGCATGAAACAAAACAAAAGATAATGGATAACAGTCTATTCTTACCCATACAACGAATCAGGTTGCCCAGTGCATCTGTAAGTTCCTTGAATCACAGCATCTGCTTGAAGTGCAGTTTCACTTCTGTCAACGACATGTTGTCTTATAGCAATACAACACTGCTAATATCAATCAAGTAGAAGTATGAGGATGGAGAATTTAGTGCATACTGAACTTGTACAATAAACGGAAGCCCAAAGAAATATGAAAATGACTTAAGCAGTTACACACGAACGATAATGAAGCACCAGAGCGGTATCGCCATTATTGGGACTCATCAGTGCCGCGCATCCGACCAGCAGGGAACCGAGCCTTCAAGATGTAGATCTTGTCTGTGTGGTACGTACCGCTCGACCACCAGGCTGGACGCCGTTTCTGATGTTATAGCTGCTTTTTTGTACGTAACTACGGATTTCCTGGTTTTACTACTTGTGGAGTGCATAGAATCCACTATGCTGAGGTGAGTTGCCCCAGTAGAGTTACAGCATAGTGGATTCTATGTTTTCCACAAGTAGCAAAACCAGTAAATCCGGTCACTCACGTACAAAAAAAGCAACAATAACATCAGCAACGGCGTTCAGCCAGGTGGTCGAGTGGTATTTACCACAAATAAATGGTCTACATCTTGAAAGTTCGGCTTCCTGCTGGGTGGATACGTGCCACTGAAGAGCTCCAATAATGGCGAAACCGATCTCGTGCTTCCTTATTGTTCGTGTGTGAGTACTGACGTAATGTTTATATAAATCCTCACTCTCTTATTATAAATATCAAAATTCCAAAGGGTAAAATTTCAGTTCCTATTTTAGTTTGATATTGCCGCAACAGTAAAAACAATGCTTGTTTTTAAAGCTTAAAACTGACCTTTGTCATATTTGTACATTCCATTGTTTTAGCTTCAACTTACCGGTAATTACAACTTTCATCAGACACTGTGCTTACACTTTCGGACTGGACAGATGAACAACTTGGAAGATCCAATGAAATATTACTCGGCTCGATGCTTTCGGTATCACCATCGACGTCTGCTCTTTCGCAAGGCGCATCCTTCAAAAGCAAACACTAAAAACTCGCATATATTTTACAGATCAGAAAGCGTAAGAGCAAAATTTAGGTGGAAATACCTACAGCTTCTACGTCTAACTGCAGTAATGAAAACCACTAAAAAGTTTCAAATAAAAGAAACAAATTACAGCTACTGTTTAAGCTGCACAAATTTTCAGAGAAAAATATTGTATGAACTTGAAAACAACAGCATCCGAGTTTGAAAGTCCGAAAATGTGTTACCAAGTACTAAGTAATATTTTTGAAATATCGCGTTGAATGAAGTATTTGGGCTAATCACTTTCCTCATTGCGCTTATTTGAGGCATTACAATTGTTATAGTGGTTTTACTTGCACTAGGTATTTCATACACGAGTGATTTGAAAGCAATGCAAATGTATTACAATCAGAAGTATCCTACCTCTTTTGGTACAACAGAATGAAGTGAAGAATTATTGTGTTCAACAGTTTTTGCTTTTAAAATGTGCCTTGAATCCGGAAGGATGTAAACAATGCCTCGGCTGTTCGATTGCACAGCAACACCATCCCAAGAAAATGTTGCGTTTACTTTAGGTTTCTGGAGTAACTTTAAACCTGGAACAGAGGCCAGATAGTGGAAGAGGAGAGTAGTGCATCCTGGAATCGGGGTGAAACATTCCAGAAACATGTCCGATATTTCAGTCTGCATTTCCTTCTCCGTCCACGTAGAATACACTTCTAGTGTACCCACCAGACCCAAAGTGAAAAGCTGCGATCTTGCTTGCCCTCGTGGGATGGAAATTGCCATATTGTTACCAACGTCAACAAATTTTGCATGCTCTTGAGGAATGCAAATGATTGTGCGAATATTTTTTTTTTTGATACTGCATGACCGCCTTGAAAGTGGTCGCCCAGACGCAGATGCTTTTCTTCGTCGTCTACCACGAAAGCTAGGCAATTGAATATTTTCAGCCTGTACAATAACATAATAGTTTATACAATACAATGTTGTTCCATTGATTCAATACATTACAACCACTGGTTAATGTGGTTGCGGCCTCCAATCCCACACCCCGCATTGTTATCAACATGCTGAAAATTATAGCATCTAGAGGTGGGTCCAATAACTAATTCTCTTGATACAGCTAATTTTAATATACAAGACGAGTAGAACATACCAATTTGAAATCATCTTCACTGTCATCAGATGGCTTGTCCTTAAACATAAAAAAGAAAACAAAAAGCAAAATCATGAAATATAAAAACGCCACGTACACATAGCTGTGTAACAAGCTGTGATTATGTAACAGGAGGTATTGACAAAATTATCTGATCACATTGATGAAGGGTGAAATTTAAAGAACTATATTATTCTATAGACGACATACAATTGGCATAAAAATAGGCAGTTTCTATTATGACCTCACAGCACTTTACCCTTGGAGCAATTGTGATTATATAAATACACATGAATGGTGACAACAAAATAGTTCCTTCTTAAAAATATGTTGATAACATTTGAGTGAAAAAATGTATTGCTTGTAATTACATAGACAGTTTATTTTTGTTTATTTGCCATATTTATCCTCCATTTACGAGAAAGCAAATTGTATCGCTATTTTTTGGACGGGACGTCCGCAATCGCTTGGGAATTGTCATTTTCGAGGTGTATGGACCACCTGTCTTCCACATCAAGGCGGGGCGTCCCGTTAAGTGCTTTGCCCAAGGACATAACAAGCGAACTTGCCGGCTTGTTCTCCACAACCTCCCCTAAATGCCGAGCGCCAAGCAGGGAAGTCAAAGATACCATTTTTTAAAGTCTTTTGGTATGACTCGACAAGGGGGTTGAACCCCAGGTTTACCTATTGCGAAGCGGACGCTCTAACCACTAGGCCATCGGATGATTATCACCTATAATATGAAAAAATATAATACTCACCATTGCCAGCATACGGGGTTCAATGGATGTAGAGCCACACGCTTTATTTGAGGATGTTGCACCAAGATTCTGATGCACTCTAGCAACTATAGCATCCGCAAATTGATTTATAATTGCAGAAAATTCTGACGGTATCTGAGCCATTTCCAAATAGTGTGGTAGACTTTAAAGTTGAAAAATGATCAAAATAGAAGGTAAACTTTAATATCTGTCAATGTATAAGTAGCTAATAGAAGTCAACGGTTTTCAACTTTCTTATAGTATTCCTCCCGTTCATCTTTTTGAACTATACTGTAAATGCCGACTCGTTTCGGCCATGCTACATGCAATGTAAATACATAGGCGTAGCCGGGGGGGGGGCCAAAGGGGCCATGGCCCCCCCTGAATTTTAAGTCAAATTACAAAACAGTACCAAAAAAATAAAAACATAAATTTTTTGCGCCTCTGCAGGTACGAGGGTCAGTCAATAGTCAGTCAATAAGTAATGAAACTTTCTCAATAACTCAAGTTTGCAATGACTGGTAATCAAGAAATGCATTTTTATTTTTTAACATAGTCTCCCTCCTTTGCAACACACTTGTTCCATCTTGATATTAGATTGTCTATTCCTTTGGCATAGAATTCTGTGGACTGGGTCCTTAGCCAGTTGCTCACAGCAGCCTTCACTTTCTTGATTACCAGTCATTGCAAACTTGAGTTATTGAGAAAGTCTCATTACTTATTGACTGACCCTCGTACATTAGAGTTTATGTTGACCTTTAGCAAGGGGATGGAGAGGGGGGTGGGTCGGGCGTGACTTTTTAAGTTTTAAAATTTCAAATGTTATCAAACAAGATACGTACGTTTTGCACACGAAATATCGCCGAAGTTTTTTTTCTATGTCGCAGTCGAGTGATGAATTGATAATTTAAGTTCTGGTAATGGCAAGAAATAAACGTCCCGCTGAGCGCTTTCTTGTTTTATTGCGATGCAGACTACTACAAAGACGCCGCTTCTTTTATCAGAACGTTCAATCTACCAGTGGGAGTGGTTTCCTTGAAATTCCTTAAACAATGCGTTATACATCACAATTGAAGTTGAACTATTAAAGCCGTTCTTGATAAAACTACATTAGATCAGTGAAATTGCAATCGCACTTTCGCTGTTTTGTACAGAAATTTTTATAGTAGCGATGAGCGTAGTTCACGAAAGGCAAAATGATATTGTAAGTAAATGACGCCACATTAAATGTTGCAAAATTTGGCCACCCTCTCAATTCTTTTCTGGCTACGCCCTTGTGTAAATATAAGTGCTAAACTTGCAGTTTTTCAATGAATATATGTTACAACAACTTTGAGCGATTTACCATTCGCCAAACTCATCCTCTGCTGATGATATATTATTATTTAAACTCTTGGCTAAATTCGACAACATACATCTTCTTTTTTGAGTAAATAAGTAGAAATTTTTAATTTTTCTGGATTTGGTTGGGTCAATATTTCTTATATCTTTCACTGCACTGAATTCGTTAACAGAACATTGGAATCATTTTTAACAGGACATCCACCTCAGTATCTTCCCACAACACCACGACATTAAAATAATGGGTACTTGTGGGTTATCTGTCACCACTTTTTTTCACCAGGTATTAAATTAAATGAGTTTGGGTTAGGGTTAGGGTTAGGGTTGGGTTAGGGTTAGGGTTAGGGTTAGGGTTAGGGTTAGGGTTAGTCACCACTTTTTTTTAATTTATTCATTGGGTGGCCATTCTTGCAATACTAACCCTAACCCTAACCCTAACCCTAACCCTAACCCAAACTCATTTTAGGCTTAAACATTATATATACCGTTAAATAATAGTAATTTAATACCTGGTGAAAAAAATGTGGTGACAGATAACCCACAAGTACCAAATAATGTTATGAGACCTGTCTTGAGGCAGATTACCATAAACAACAACCGGTACGCTAGCTTAACCTATCATAAGTACCATTATTTTCTGCAAAAAACTCGCAGACTGAGTTCATTGACTAACAGCATAAATCTTCACAGCCTATGTTGCACTTTTGCTTCCAGCAGTCATCCTATTTTTAACTATGTCGCGCCTGCCGCTCATTTCAAAAGAGTCTATGGCAAACCTGTCACGTGATGGTCCAACGACCAAATCTGTCGGAAAAGCGTTATTCGCAGCACATTCCCTTTAAAAAACGATACGATACGGTTGAGTGACATATGTGAATGATACGGTTGAGTGACATATGTATTTGTACATTTAAACAAATGTTAAAAACATTTAAACAAATGTTAACATTTAAACAAATGTTAAAAACATTTAAACAAATGTTAACATTTAAACAAATGTTATAAACATTTAAACAAATGTTAACATTTAAACAAATGTTATAAACATTTAAACAAATGTTAAATGTATTTGTGCATTTAAACAAATGCATTTGATTTAGTCATAAATGTTGTCCTAAAACATGTGTAATGAGCGGTGAACAGATGGCGTATGGGGCGCCATTTGTTCACCGCTGATTACACATGTTTTAGGACAACATTTATGACTAAATCAAATGCATTTGTTTAAATGCACAAATACATTTAACATTTGTTTAAATGTTTATAACATTTGTTTAAATGTTAACATTTGTTTAAATGTTTTTAACATTTGTTTAAATGTTAACATTTGTTTAAATGTTTTTAACATTTGTTTAAATGTTAACATTTGTTTAAATGTTTTTAACATTTGTTTAAATGTTAACATTTGTTTAAATGTTTTTAACATTTGTTTAAATGTTAACATTTGTTTAAATGTTTTTAACATTTGTTTAAATGTTAACATTTGTTTAAATGTTTTTAACATTTGTTTAAATGTACAAATACATATGTCACTCAACCGTATCATTCACATATGTCACTCAACCGTATCGTATCGTTCTTTAAAGGGAATGTACTGCGAATAACGCTTTTCCGATAGATTTGGTCATTGGACCATCGCGTGATAGGTTTGCGACAGACTCGTTTGAAATGGGCGACAGGCGCGACATAGTTAAAATTCTTGAAATGGGCGAGGAAAAGCAGAGGAAAAGTTTGGCGAATGATAAATCGCTCAAAGATGTTGTAACTTATATTCATAAAAAGAGTGCGAGTTTAGCACTTATAGTTACATTGCATGTAGCATGGCCGAAACGAGTCGGCATTTACAGTAAATTGATTAAACAAGATAATAAAGAAAATATACATCATAGGATATAAAATTAAAAAGGTTTTTTAATGTTTTATCCTATGATTAGGGTGGCCATACGTCCCGTTTTAGGCGGGACAGTCCCGCTTTTTCAGGCCTGTCCCAGTTAAATTATCGAATGTCTGGTGTTTTCGCTCAGTCATGCAGCACAGCTTGACCTAGGGTATGCCAAAGTTAGCCGTGATAAACTAGGGCATGTTGGCAGCAAACCCTATCTGAATGATGATTGCGGCCAAAAATGACAACAAACGGGCAGCGAAATAGGTGGTGACCTTTTTTTTTGGAGATCCACCCCACCGTAGGCGCGACCGATTTTGATCTAAAGTCTATAGTAAGCCCAACTATTTGGCTTCGTGAAAGGCGGCCATCCACTGTCCCGTTATTTGCTCATGCAAAAACGGGACGCTCAATTGGAGGTCTGTCCCGCCTAAATCGGAACGTATGGCCACCCTACCTAGTCATAATAGCAGTCTGCAATAAGCGTCCCGGTTTTGCATTTCGAAAAATGGCCAGCCTACCTACGATGTATATATATACATACATAGTCTTTCATAAGTATCATTATTTTCTGCAAGAAACTGGCAGACTGAGTTCATTGACTAACAGCATAAATCTATACACCCTATGTTGCACTTTTGCTTCCAGCAGTCATCCTATATCCTATCCAGCAGACATCTTGTAGTGAGAGACTCGGACTTTTGCGGTTGGTGGTTTAATTTGCTGCAGACCACATGTTTCAAGAATTTTAACTATGTCGCGCCTGTCGCCCATTTCAAACGAGTCTGTCGCAAACCTATCACGTGATGGTCCAATGACCAAATCTATCGGAAAAGCGTTATTCGCAGTACATTCCCTTTAAAGAACGATACGATACGGTTGAGTGACATATGTGAATGATACGGTTGAGTGACATATGTATTTGTACATTTAAACAAATGTTAAAAACATTTAAACAAATGTTAACATTTAAACAAATGTTAAAAACATTTAAACAAATGTTAACATTTAAACAAATATTAAAAACATTTAAACAAATGTTAACATTTAAACAAATGTTAAAAACATTTAAACAAATGTTAACATTTAAACAAATGTCAAAAACATTTAAACAAATGTTAACATTTAAACAAATGTTATAAACATTTAAACAAATGTTAAATGTATTTGTGCATTTAAACAAATGCATTTGATTTAGTCATAAATGTTGTCCTAAAACATGTGTAATCAGCGTGAACAAATGGCGCCCCATACATAGTTTCTTTTAAAACTGAGCATATCTATCAGTATTTGGCATTTATAGCGTGAACACTGCCCAATCGCTCATACCATCAACTGGAAGTACGTTTCTAATCTATTAAAAGTTTGTTAAGTGAGGTATAGGTGTGTGATTTGTTACGGAAAAACTGATCATTTCTCTTTTTTTGGATTATATATCGTTTTATAAAATTACCACTCAATTGACTTGACGTTAACTCTTGACCGTCGTGGTGGTGAAGTGGTTAGAGTAGTGTTTGCCAAACTGTGTGTCGGGACTAGTTTGCAAGTGTGCCGCGGGTTTTGTTAAAATACTTAGTATTTAGTCTATATGTTTTCAGCCAAAACTGAGTAAATGCTGCCATGAAGTAATGGTCGATAACGTCGTAGATTGTGTTAAATTGCCCGAAAAAAGTGGTAATCTCTAAAAAATGGTCATCACCATACTCGCTGTCTCCTGTATTGCTACTCGGAAAGCGATAAGTGTAGATTCATGTGGCTGTGGTGCCGCGAAATTTGATCATTTTTTTATTGTGTGCCAACAGACAAAAAAGTTTGGGAAACTCTAAATTAGAGTATTCGCTTCGCACTCGGTAAATTTGGGTTTAATTCCCTTGTCGAGTCATACCAAAGGCTTTATAATCGTTCACAGCTTTCTTGCATAACGCTGGGCACAAAAGGCAGAGTTTGAAGAAAGTCAGTAAGTGTGCTTGTTCGTCCTTTGAAGAAAGACCTTCGGACACCTAATGGCATGCCTCCATCTTTATGTGGCAGAGAGGTCGCTGGTTTTAGCAGTCAACCCGTTGCAGTGGCCCAGTCCAAGTGAGGCCTAGCAAACGAAACATCCGCTCATGTGCTTTAAACAAAACAAAGATCAATGTTGTACCTATAATAATTTTGCTTCAGTGACCAGTGACGTCGTACAGAGTTCATTCTTTTTAAGTTTTGAACGTACATCGCCAAGAACGATGAGAAAGAGTAAAATTTTGGAATTTTTTCTCGAAATTTTTTAGCTTTAACGCTTCATGTGAGCAACAAAAATCTGAACTGATTTAAAAAATAAGCAGTTGCAGAATACCCTTACATTTAAACTTCGAGACCCAACTAGCTTAAGCTATTTTGGCTAACTGGTAAATCCAGCGGTGATTATTCAAACAAAGGTACAGTAACCTCCCGCTTAAGTTCGCAACTTGAATCCGAACGCCTGGTGCGAACTTATGCGGGAGGTGCGAACTTAGCAATTTGGCTACGGTTTCGTCTTTGATAGTACAAAGCTTTTAATTACGTTATGAAAGGCCCTATTCATGCCTCATTAATCGCGTGTATCAAGCGTTTTACTTTATTACCATTTGAGCTAGTGCTTCATTGTTAACTGATACATTGATATTATAAGCTGCACAATTAATTTAAGCAAGGTATTATACAACATATTCTCTAATAGTCAAATATAGTACAATGTCCAACAAAGTGAAACGTTTGAATGAATCAGAGAGATTGGAGATAATCTCCTTGCTGAGGCAGCCAAATCCTGCAAGTAAACGAAGCATAGCTCGACAGTATGAAGTGAGTGAGGCTGCTATTAAAAAAGTTTGGTTGAATCGTGAAGACATTTGTAAACGTTCTGCTCTGATGTCAGAAGAAGCAAAAAAGAAGAAATTTAGAGCATCTGTGGGCAAGTATACGGAACTGGAAAATCAGTTATACCTTTGGATCGATAGTATACGTCGTGCAAGCCTACCTGTTGCTCCCTCACTCGCCATGTTGAAAGCCAAAAAAATTGCTGAATAGCTTTCAATATCGCAGGATGACTTCAAAGCGTCATAGCAGCGGTTCAGCCGATTTAGAGAACGTCGTGGGTTGCAACAAATTCTCCTTCACGGTGAAGGAGCAGAGGTGGACAAAGAAAGTCCTAGTTTTTTGGAGGCTTTGGATAAGCTATATGCAATAATTTCAAATTATGATCCCGAAAACGTTTACAACATGGATGAAACAGGTTTATTTTTTCGGATGCTGCCAAGATATACCTTGCTTCTGCCGTGCGAAGATATCAGCAGCACCCGAGGGAAGAAGAAAGCTAAAGAGCGAGTGTCACTGGTGGTTTGCACAAATGCTACAGGAACTCATAAGATTCCTTGCACGTTAATTGGAAAGCCAAAGGTTCCTGCTTGTATAAAAAACCGAGAATGGCCTGTCACTTATATAAGTCAGAATAAAGCATGGATGGACGTCACCACTTGCTGGAAATGGTTTGAAGAAGTGTTTTATCCTTAAGTGAGACGGAGAACAGGACGCCCAATTCTTCTTCTGATGGATAATGCTCCAGGTCATTTTGCAGCTTTTGAGAAAAATAATGTCAAAGTTGTGTTTTTTCCACCAAACTGCACTAGCTGGAAACAGCCTTGTGACATGGGAATAATTGCTGCGCTAAAGAAAAGATACAAATATTTATACCTCAAAGATGTCTTGGGTTTCTATGAGCTTGATAAAGATTTGAAGGCGCGAAAAAAAGAGCAAGCAAAAAGACTCCCTAGAGGTGCAGCAGGAGTGGCTTATGGAAACCCTGCTCACTTACTAGATGCAGCTCAATATATTAAGGTTGCTTGGGATGCTATATCGGATATAACAATAAAGAATGCATTCAACAAGGCTGAATTATTCCCAACTTTGCAAGCTGGAACTAACGAAGAAACTGACTTAATGGCTGACCTACTGCACAACTTCGAGGCATTAAATATTCCTATAGATGAAGGTACTATGGATGAGTTTGTGCATGCTGACGATGAAAATGGTAAAGAGTTTTCTAAAGAAATTATGGAAGATGTCAATGAGGTGTTGACAAGAGCACAGACAACAGTCGGAAATGAAGATGCCAATGAAGATATAATGGTCGAAGCTTGTGCTCAGAATTCAGAACCAGTAGTCCTGACAAACGATGTAACTTTTGATGGTTTTGAAAAAATGTACAATAAAGTCTTGAAGTAGAAGATCAGCTATTTTGTCCTACTGCCCAAGCACAAGCGGGAGATGGCTATAGTGAAATGAAAAATTCCTTCGAAATATTTCAGCGCAAAGTAAGGCAGGTGATGTTGAAAGAAAAGCGAAAAAGAGTGAGGAATATGCATCAGCTGACGATCCATGACTTATTTAAATTGTGAACCTCTTAAAAATGTGATTCGTTGTAAATGTTAATAAATGCCTGAAAAAGTTGATTCCAGTTTTTTGATAATTTGGTGCGAACTTAACTGGGATGCGAACTTAAACGGGTGCGAACTTAAGCGGGAGGTTACTGTACATCATTTTGACGCATTACAATGAAAAACAGAAGCTAAAAAGTCTATAAAATGAGGCAAATTGCATTTAAACAATATTATTTGCGATGTCATTCACACAAAAGTTGTAATTCTTTAATGACTCAATTGCTTACATACAACATGTTTGTATATGGTTAAATATTAACTATAGGTTGTATCGTTCTGTTTTGATTTTGGTTGTAGAAGATGAGCGTTAAATACACATTGCAGTTAATCAATATTTTTTGCAATTTACGAAGTTCAGTTGAAACTACAGATCGTTAACCAGCAATGTAATGGAACTGCAGTCAGAACTCTAGGCAAATGGCTACATAAACCATTTAATGCGAGGTTTTTCAAAAGTTATTGACCGGGTTTGGAGGAGAGCAGCTGACCAAAGGTGTAAGGAATACGAATCAAGTTAAACCTATATATTTCTCCGGTAAGGGAAAATTTTTTGTTGGTCAATTTCAGAGGTAGATGTTTGATGAAGCGCAGGAAACAATTTTTAGACCTTACCTTTCTTTAGTCTCTTCCCTCCCAAACAATTCACAGGACCTTTCCAACTTCATCTTGCAAGGTAGTCGTCGATTTCGATTCCTATCGTCGATTTCGAGCTTCGGGGATAGGAAGATGGTAGCTTTCACTGCCCTGACCCACCGCATGGGTAGAAGAAGGGGGTGGGCAAGTTCCTTCCTCTCTCTTGCCTTTTTTTGACACATATGTTTACCAGTATTTTTACATCTTGGGTACGAGCGGCGAGCTATATTTCAAAATTCTGACACTTTCGGATTTGTACTCCGTTCTTACACTTGTGAGGCGAGTACCTTAACCGCTACACCTTCAAGCTTAGTTTAAGATAGAGACATGTTTACTTCAAAAATGACTTTACGAAATTACAATTTTTTACTGACATCTTTAAACATTTGAAGGAAAATTAAAACTATTATGTTATAGGCAGTGATGGGATTCAGGGGGTTGGTGCGAACCCGTTCTTGGAGTGTAGTGATAATCAGCGAACCCGTTCTTGTTTTTTGTTATAGACCTTAGAGGCTTAGACGACCGCAGCAAATGGGCTTTCTAAAATGAGGGAACCTGTTGTTAGTAAGTTTGATATAAAAGAGAACCTGTTCTTAAACTTTTGAATCCCATCTCTGGTTATAAGTGTCCACACTTGTAGAAGCATTCAAATTTTGCGTAGACCCTTTGGTTTAAGTCCCACGTTCCCAGTCTCTACTATTGGGCATTAAACTGGAATAAATTTGTGTTCCGACGTGCTTTGAGATAATGCAGGTAACAGTGCATTTCCACCACGAGCAGCATAAGTTGCCAGAACAGCTTTTTCCACAAACTGCAACAACTCAGCCGGTGAAGTTTAAACGCTTGGCCATTTTCACTGTAAACTGCGGTCCAATCCATTTGATCAGAGATCGCTGTTACGTAGAGTTTTATAATTTTCTTTATAAGTGGAAAAAGAAGGATGCTTTTTCATGGAAGGTGGCAGGCGCATTTTAATTTCAGAATAACTCACACACACGCATAAGAAAAGTCACGCTGTCATTCTACTCAGCAATATTCAAAATCTGGCTTGCTTGGTAAAAAATCAAAGGGCCTACCATATGCTTGTAATTGGCAAAGATGTCCACGCTAAGGCCGCTAAGGCTCCTAAGAATCCTGTACACAAAGATATTACGAAGAGCCAGGACTTAGCGTGATACCGCAGTTCATTAGATCTGCTACTAACACGAATCTTGTGACTGCGAGTTCATTCCAGTGACAGCTGCAGAGCAGTTACATTGTGAATATCAACAGTTACAAAATAGAAAGATTAATCATTTTTGGTTGGGTTTTCAACTTTAGCACGTAATCATCTCAAAAAACTTTTTGAAATCTTGTTTTTTAAGAACTTACCGCGCGGAAAATAACTTCGTCATGTCTAAGCGTGTAATTGCGTTAACAGTAGCGGTAGCTGTTGTCGGCATTGGTATTGGTGTCATAATTGGCTACTTTTCTCATCCTTCAAATTCGAACAAAGGATCATCGAATGGAAACACGGATTCATATTTTCGGGATTTGGACATTGGATTGATTACGCAATTTGTAAACAATGTGCAACCGGGTAACATCAAGTCAAATTTAGAGTAAGTTTTTCAATTGGCCTAGGTCAGAGTTTGTCCTTCTTCAGGGGCGTATCCAGAAATTTTAAAGGGGGGGGGCGCAATTTAAAACTTAGACAGTTGAAACTTCTTTGGAGGGACAAGCTTTTTTGCTTGTATCAGCTTATGCAGGGCTTCGCCTTCCAACCTGTGCGTTTCGCTACATTTCACCATTTGATACTTTGATTTTCTTTATATTGGTGTATTTAGACCTTCGGTAGCTTTCTGCGTTTGCTCAGTGCTGCAGTTTAACGCTACACTTTATTTATCTCGGATTCCAAAAGTCCATATCACAAAAAACGTCAAAACAAAACACACACACACAAGCAATCAATTAAACCCACATAGTTTCCTCGCGCTGAAAAAATCAACTGGCGCAACCAGCATTAGCGTAATAAATCTGTACAGTGGCATTTTATGATAACTCCCAACAAACATATGAAAAAGGAATCGAAAAATGTGCTAAATGCCTAGAATTTTCGAGGTGTTGCATTGTAGATGAGGGCCTGTAAGCAGTAGCCACAGGCCTACTTAACGAGCATTCTGAAAAGAATGCAACGAATCATGATGCAAAGAATCAGGCACTTGCTCCGTCAGCTTTTGTTAAAAATATTAGCATAGTAGACTGTCGTTTTGCCGTAGCACGGCAGCGAGAGCAATCACACAAAACTCGTTTAGGCCCATACCCTTTTTATACTACTGGTCACTAACATCAGTGGTCACTAACATCACTATTAACTTAAAAGCAACCTAAAAGCACATTATTCTTGTGCGAAGGAATTATATTGTCTTACATTACACCAATACGGTACATTAACCTTATTCAAATACTGTTTTGTTCACACTTATTCAGACTTCAGTTATAAAGAAAATAATCAAATAAACCTGCTAAGCTACACCTACAATTTTGCATTTTGGTGACCTTTCAATACGCTTGTGCTTTTAGTTTAGTCAACTTATAGGATGCTAAAGAAACACTATCTTCAGATTGAAGTTTGTATATGAATTATAATGTTGTATGCAACTTGTGTATAAAACAGGGTTGTGGAGGCGCAGCCAAAATTGCGCGACTTCAATTCTGCCCGTTGCAAAAAATGGTTAACCAAACAGCCTATAAAAATACAGGGTGTCCGAAAAGTTGCTGTGCAGTAGAAAATATTTTCAACAATGGCTGTTTTTGTGACGCAATATTTAAGTGCTAATATGAAAACAAGTTAGTCATTATAACAACTAGTCTTTTATTAAATATCCAAATCAATACCGAAGGTTAGAGCTATACGTACGGTATATACCGTATTTTCCGGACTATAAGCCGCACCAGATTATAAGCCGCACCTCACCAATTTTTCCCAGAAAAAAACAGTAACGTATAAGCCGCACCGGACTATAAGCCGCATTTTTAAAACACTAAATGTAAGGACTTTAGCCCCATTTTATCGTAAATAAATCAGTTAAAAAAATCTACTGACAACACCAAATAGTATATTCACCAAATTATTTTATTAGTTTTCTGAGAATTCATCATAATTTTTATCACATTCAGAATTACCGGTAATGTCAGTCAATTCATCTGAATCTACTACTGGTACTTGATTTTCTTCTTCTACTTCACCTTATACCCCAGAACTATTAATGATGCCTGCTTTAATAAAACCATTAATTATTGTTGATGATGGGATAGTGTTCCAAGCTTCAAGAATCCATTCAATTATTGTCACATAATCAACTCTTCGCTGTCTACCTGTTTTAGTAAAAGTATGATTTCCTGAGATCATCCACTCTTCCCAGGCTTTTCTTAATTTGGCTTTAAATGATCTATTGACTGAGATATCAAGAGGTTGAAGAATTTTAGTCAAGCCACCAGGGATAACAGTTAAAACAGTATTGGCTCGTCTCACTAATGACTTTACAGTTTCGGTAAGATGGGCACGCATTGAATCGCAGATAAGCATTGAGGATGATGTGAGAAAAAACCACCTGGTCTTTTAATAAATACTTCATTAATCCATGCCCGCATTAAATTCTCGTCCATCCATCCTTTTTCATTAGCCTTCACCACAACTCCATCAGGAAAATTACCTTTAGGCAATGTTTTCCTTTTAAAAATTTCCATTGGTGGCAATTTTAATCCACTTTTAGGTTTTAAAAAATTTTAAGATTTTAAACGTTAACTTATATGCCGCACCTGACTACAAGCCGCACCCCTTAAATGAAAACACATTTTAAGTTTTTAAGTGCGGCTTATAGTCCGGAAAATACGGTAATTAAAAACACTACACATCAGGATAAAATAATAAAACCACCACAGCTATTTCGCCAAGCGGCTCATCTGGTGGCAACTGGCTATAATCTTAATATTATCTTTATTTAGTCATAAATGAAAATATTTTGCGTATGCACTTCGACGCTGACTAGGTTTTAAATATGCTTTAACTCTTCTTTTAAAAATTCTGCAGTCCCCTGAAAGCATGTAAACAACCTATTTTTTGCGCTTACAACTTGCAAAGAAAAATATTTTAAATTTTGTTGGGAACGTATTTCAGTTTGCTACCTCACCAATATGATACCGGTATTCTAGGCTAAATACTGGTCTGGTAGCTTAGTAAGCCGGCTATATATTTGATTGCTAGCAGCCAGGCTATAGCTTCTAGCCTAAACTAACGCCCGCTTATACAGTAGCTTAGGCCCTCTGTACTTTCTACTAAAGTTCCTGTGATAAACTACTTGTCTGAAGTCCATTTTTGAACAACTAGCTCGAACTATCACCTAATTATTGCATCTTAGTGCTGCTGGGTTGTACGCTAAGTTTTTATATTAACTTTGGTAAATCGGTACCAAGACTGCAAACTTGCAACCGTGACTGGTTTGTTCATTTATTTATTTCCGAACATGCTTGTTTTCGTTAGTTACATCAAAGTCATAAATTTTGAGTTCATAAATCTCACAAAATATTGAAGCTAACGACAAATCGTGAGCTATGAAAAGTTAAAAAAGTTTATTATACACTTAATCAGCGGGGGGACGCGGTCCCAGCGGCCCCCTGGATACGTACCTGTTCTTTTTAGGCAAGCTGCTTATTTTCAAATTAAACAGAAGTTTGTAGCCCATTTGATTTGTTTTTTCCAATTTCAGCGATGTTCTCCTTACCAGTTAAAATAACAAGCTAGGCCCACCCCACCGGTTAAGAACCATTAATCTAGGCTATAGTATTTGTTTTTCTAAATTCTCAAATAATAACGAGCTTTTGTAATAAGCGTATGGATACCATCGGAGTCACAGCATTATTAGGGTTTGCGTTCGGGAAAGGTAAAGGGATCTAAAAAAATCATTGGACACGGTAAGCCTATTTGTGTATCGATAATTTTTAAAGAGAGAGAGGCAGTCCCGTAGCACTCCAACTTCGGGCCCCCCCCCAAAGTAAGCGCAAGAGCCCCTGCGCACAGGTCATATCACTTTAGAGGTGTAAAATTGAAAAGCTGCATTAAGAAAATACACCACAATTTGTACATAAGTAAACAGGCTAATGTCAGAATAAAGCATGCCGATACCGAAGGTGCCAGTCATAAAAAATTCGGCACCGATGCCAGAGTTCAGTAGGACATTTATGCAGACACTGCGAAACGAAAGCAATGACACTGAAAAACATGAAAAAGTTATAAAAACACAGTATCATTTAAATAGTCTGGAGCGAACCTTTTTGTTCGCAAATGCTGTTATGACATTGTCATAATCAAGAGATCGGGCGCAGTCATTTTCGATTGACAACATGGCTAATGAAGATAGTCTACTGTCTGTCATAGACGTTCTATTAAAAGTTTTGATCAGTTTCAATTTGCTGAAGCTTCTTTCAGCGCTGGCAACAGTCACGGCGCAAGTTAGTAAGATTCGAAGTGCGATGTACACATTCGGATACAATTCAAATAAATGAGTCTTTAAAAGATAGTTCAGAAAGTCTTGAGCCGTATTGAGATTGCGTTTTTTTTGTAAAATTAAAACAAACCGCTGTAGCTCAGCGCTCATTTCATCAGAATCAATGTCACCGAACTTTTTTTGGAACTCTTTACAGCAAGTAAGAAGAGCATTTTCTTGTTGCACAAGCAAAAGTTTGTCTCGTGTGTACAAAAACGAAAAGGCGGAAGAAACCTCACGTAACAAATTAAAGCGCTCCTTTATTGACATAATAGCCTGGTCTACTAATGGATAGAAAAAGTTGCTTTTAAATTTCAGTTCAGGAGTAGCTCGTTGTTCCTCTTCACCTTGGTAATCAAACAATCTTCTTTTCTTTCCACTTCTTGACGGAGGAAAAGAAGGATCAATATCCAATTCCTGTGCTATTTCAACAGCAGATGTTGCGGCACTGTCATAACCCGTTGTGCGATAGTTTTGCAAAAACTTTTCAGTTGCCTGGATTTCCGTTTCCATTGTATGAAGGGAGACTCCATACGATTGAAGAATCTTGCTTGCTTTATTGACTTGGAATAGGATATCATACCAAATAAACACCGACAAAAGAAAACTCCATTTTGATAAATGAGCTATCAACGATTTTGTTTCTGAGGCAGCTCTTCCATCTTTTCTTTCTATGGAAATGGCTTCCAAGTCTTTCAGTGCCAGCAAGACCTCTTTTAAATTGTATCGAAGAGGTTTGATGCATTTAATTCTGCTTTCCCAACGAGTATCAGATTGTGACTTTATGGACAGCTCCACATGTTTCTTCAAAATTTCCCAACGCTGAGCAGAGGAAGAAAACAGCACATACAACTTTGTAAGTACTCCAAAAAATGTCAATGCTTCCGTCGATGAATTAGCACTGTCAACAACAACTAAGTTAAGGATATGGTTTGCACAGGGCACGTAAACAGCTTTGGGATTGATGTCTAGCATTCTTGCTTGGACCCCAGAATGTTTTCCTTTCATGTTAGCACCATTATCATATGACTGACCTCGACAATCAGACAATTCGAGTTGCAGTTCGGTCGCTTTTTCTAAGAAAGCGTCCAACAAGCCTTTCCCAGAGTACTGTCACTTATTCTCAAGTAGCCAAAAATGTTTCTTTAACAACAGCAGCTTCTTCATTACATAGTACATAACGGAGAATGACAGACATTTGTTCATGATGTGACATATCTGGAGTGCAGTCTAAAATTATAGAAAAATATTTTGCCAATTTCAATTGCTGTAAATTTTCTTTTTCAACTTCTGTCGCTAGCAATTCAATTAGTTCATTTTGTATGGTAGGACTCAAATAGTGATCTTTAGTGTTTTTATTCTTGATTCTGTCTTGAAGCTCTTTTAGGATCGGATCTCTTCTTGCCAAAAGCTCAAATATACCCAGAAAATTTCCATTGTGAGGAGATCCTAAGACTTCTTCAGATCCTCTAAAAGCAAGATTCCTTTCCGATAGAAACAAGGCAATGTCGATAAGTCTCTCTAAAACATTTCTCCAAAAACGTCTTTCATTGAAAAAAATATTCATCTCGCGTTTGTCGATAGTGGATGAATTTCTTATCCCTTCAGCTAGCAACATCCATTGACTGCAGCATTCTTGGTGGGAAATGCCGTTTTCATGGTCTTTCAGTTTTTTCGAAAAACCCTCCCATGTATTTATACCACTACAAAAGGGGCTTAGTGTTTTTCCAAATAGCTTACAACAAAATCAAAAAACTTGATCTGATTCCCCAGAATAAACTAGCCACGACCGTGAAACACTTTCACCATTAGGTAACACACGTTTATAATGGTTGGAGGAAAAACGTCGCCTTGGAGTTGTGTTATTATATGGAAAATTCATTATTAGTTGATGTGGTCCACGCTTTACTATATCACATCGTTGAGCATCAGAAATACTTTCAGGCCATTTACATGGGTCATCAGGGATAGGGGTAAATTGAGATTCAGTTATTTTTGATATTGAAGGTTGCGTATTGGCAGGTAAATCACAACTTACATTTTCTGGAAATTCACAATCACTTTGATGCTGATCGTCATAGTCTTCTTTTTCTTGTACACTATAGTTTTCTTCATCCCTCTCGGTACTAGTGCCAGGTCTACTCTGCTCAGTAATCTTGAAAAAATCTGTCATCTTGGGCAATTTCGCTACAGCATCTCGAGCAGTGGCTGCTTCTTTTCTCTTTTGAGCACCACTTTTTGAACGTTTCATTCTATACAATGTCAATAAAATACTTTATCTGCACTCTGCAGTGTATATATATATTGTCCCGGTATTTATAGCCAAACAGAATTCCAGGCCATTCTATGATTGTTGCGTAACAACGGCATTGTTACATCAATCGAATATTCAAGATTCTACCAGAAAATCAATGGAAATATTCTAGATTCTGCGAGATAAAATGACGTTGCATTCACTTATGATGTCACAAGCCAATTTCTTCCTACAGTTTAAATCGGTTGTAAACAAGTCTGCTGAACTGAAAATAGTCACGTAGCCAAAAAGCAATTTCAGACTAACTTGGGCCCCCAAAGTTGTCCTGGGCTCCCCCCAATTGGGGGGTTTGGGGGGCGGCTGCTACGTCTCTGGAGAGAGGGTCGAGTATAAAGATTACAGTGAAGACATTTTTTAAAGATCACTCAAAATTACAATAAAAATGGACGTTTTGAGGGTAAAATTTTGGTATAGATCATTGTTCTCAAAAGTTTACTCACTTATAAGAATCAAGGTGATTTCTTTGTTTTGTTGTCGAGGTTAAAGTGGGGGATCATAGCACACTATCCTCCTAAAATGCGTCAGGGGTTGTGCCAGAACGGTACATTGGCCCATATAGAAAATTCTCTATAAACTATTGTACAAAGCTTTTTTTGAAGGCCAAGATTCCTGAAGAGAATAAAACTTACGTACCACATAAATAGAGAATCAGAGACATTGTAATCATATTTTGAGGTTTTTATTTTAAATGCTCCATAATTTTGCGTCCTTTATGTGGCTCCGAAGTAGCTCTGCTTCTGCAAAAAATGAAAATCTTCGCGCGATTTGCCACAACCATTTCATTAAAGGAATATAACTTAATATAATATTGCCATTTACTGCAACTTAAGTTGAAGTTCTAAAAAACCATACAGGCTTTCACTAGCCTATGTGTCTGTTCGGCAGACATACCGCAAACTTTGGATGTACTCCAATTTGTGCTGACCAAACCTCTCCCGTTCTCTTCCTAGCGGAATTCCTTCGCTTGAGAATAATGTCTTGCTGCTCAGTTTTGTTAGGTTTATTTTTACTGACATCATCATTAAGTTTTATCGATAGCATTTTTGTTTGCTTTATTGTAACAAAAAGTGAGCTCAAACCTTCGGCGTGTTACACCTGGCGGGCTGGCATAACTCTTGCTAAACTTAAGCTACTTAAAGTTTATCTATACAACTGCATAAAGCATGTTCACAAAAAAGTTCTGAAAGGAGATATTTATCTGCCTACTGTTATGCAGGCTACAATGTTTTTTGTTTATAAGTTATCACTTTTCTGATATATATCTGCTGGTCGTTTCTTTATTGAAGTAAATAAATGATACCTCAGCAAATGAACTTCCTTCCTTAGCAAACTTTGCAGGGGGCAGCTTTGTGTCTATTACTGTTATTAATATCGCCTCAATAATTAATATCGACAGAATTTGCTTACTCTGAGATGATATTCATTTCTTTTAGTTATTTTTTAAATTTTCAGTTCTACCTTGTCCAAAGGTTGGGTAGTCATGCTTCCCCGTTCCCCTCCTTCAGACAAAGACCTTTTTACAGAACACATCCTTGTATAATTCTTTTAAATTATCCAGAATCGAAATATTTCAATTCATAACATTTGTATCAATTATATGATTGTTTCATAACAACCGGAATACAAAAAATTTCAGAAAAGTGATTGTTTTGTAAAAATAACATAATGATTATATAACAATATAATATGACACATGTGCCGCATTAATCCTTAAAGAGTTAAAGGCAATCACTTTTGTCGTGATTTATTTTTGGCAGGTATTTTGCGGAGAAGCCTCACATGGCAACTTCACCTAGAGATGAGGAACTGGCAAATTACATCAGAGATACTTGGAAAGAACAATTGGATGAAGCTTATCTAAATCCGTACGAAATCATGCATGGATTTTTGTCAGAAGATGAAAACAAACCAAATAGAGTAACAGTAGTGGATCCAGAATCCGGAGATGAATATTTTGAAGCAAGAAAATCGGAGATCGTGTATCCGGAGTACATGAATAATTCAGAAACAATTGTTCCATACTATAGTGCCTATGGACCTCCAGGAGACGTGCGGGTGAGGTGTTCGCTCACAATTTGCTTTAAGAAAACCCGTGGTGGAAGTGATTAGCGCATTTGCATGTCTACATCGAATAAAGATTCCAAGCTTGAGGCTTGAAATTTCGCTGAGTCACCTAAATGTAAATTTCATTTGAAAATGGGCTCGTAACGCGCATGATTTGCGTAAAAAAAAAACACAAGCGTACTGGCCTTAAGCCCACGCTTGAAGAGGATATTGATGCAGATTAATTGTTTCATGTCGCTCTCGCTTTGGAGAAAAAATGATTGGTTGTGAAACACGAGAATAAAATTTAATTTGTAAACTCAGATTTACGAAACGTACTCATTCACGCGTATGAGCTCATGCGTTATTTCAAAGCTTTGGTCCTACTGGGCACCTTGGCGACCAGAGGACCACGGCTGCTCCATTCCTCTCTAACATAAAAATGGAGGAAAAATGTTAAGTGCCTTACCAAGAACAAAGCATTCGAACTGGTTGGCTTCTTCTACATGCTATACCTTTGGTGCTGAGCGTCACGCAAGGAGCCATGGATACCATTTTTGAAGTCAACGTTATGACTCCACATTGGATTTGAACTCAGATTTACCGACTGCGAAGCCGACACTCCAATCATTACATCACCGCGCCAATAATTACGTGATATCAGTGTGATGATGTTGTGCAAAAACCGTTAGGGGAGGCTGGCAGAGGGGAGACAAACGGGCGCTTGCCTGCTGGGATTTTGGTTGTAACGCAATTGAAATAAATATGAAGTAAAATATTGCAAAATAGTTGTGTGTGAATATTGCGTTGATGCCCCCTGGAAAAATTTTTAGCAGACGCCTCTGGCAGGGGCTTGTATTCGTGGCCCACTTTTAATCTAAAAAATATTTCGTGGCTTGCTTCTTAAATTTTCCATCCAAATCAAATCATCCAAATCAAAAGCGAAAACAAATTTAAAAAATTTTTATTTTTGCATTCTCGATCCAAATCGGCTCTTTTTTGGAGATCGATGTGATTAAATTCTAAATTTTTGCATTATCAATCTAAATTCAATAAAGGTAGAAACCTTTTTCTTAATGCATGTAGTAAAATGTTTCACTATCATTCTAAAAGCATATTAAAAACTGAGTTATCCGTCAAGAGCTTTCCGACGTCCGATGATCACAGGTTCTTTGGCTCTTATGCTGTGAATTTGGCTTCTTTTTGCAGCGTGAAAACACTGGCTAGTGACCTCGAACTGCCACTTGAGACAATTACTGTAGCACATTACACGTTCGCATGCAGCCATCATGCATTCTTTCAGGGTAAGTTGGTTTACGCCAACTATGGTTCGGAGCAAAATTTCAAAGACTTGGAGAAAATCGGAGTGGAATTAAACGGAACAATAGCGTTGACAAGGTATGGAGGGGGAGTTGGAAGAGGAGAGAAAGCACGGAATGCGGAGAAATACGGAGTAAAAGGAGTTCTGGTCTATTCTGATCCAGATGACTTTGTGGTGGAAGGAGAAGTTGGTAAAAAAAATTTGTTGTTGCAAAAATAAATTAATTTAGCAGCGAATTAATTTTATTCTAAAACTGTTCTAAGAAATAGAGGTTGTACCAAAGATTTGTCAAAATGATTAGACCACTTGTTGCGAGTTTAAGGTCGATGTCACTTTTTGGAAGATTTGTTGGAGTCTACATACTTGAAAATACTGTTGAACGGATTTGTAAAGAGAAAAATATCGGAACTGCAGTTTTGATGCACAACTTTTAATCGCTTTTTCATATAGTAGCGCATAACCTAGCCTATTTGTAAATCAAAACCCTTCCGCTCCAAGTTAATTTTAGAAAATTTTTTCCTCACGTCTAACGATGAATACTAGTGACACCAATATCAATTCATATTCCTTTGTCCTCAACAAGCGCAACAAAATTGTTTCATAGCATTTAACTTGTTGAAACTTATTATTCGTATTTAACTGTCAGGAAAGGATTTTGCAAATCCCTGATCAAGCATTTTACGTATTGAATTTCTCGCAAAAATAAAATGCGACAAAATGCATTCAATAATGAACAACAAATATGACTTATTACATTCATTGTTCAAATTTATTCTTCTTATCTCAAGATAAACAAGTAAATCATTAACAATTCAACACAGCAAACAATAATCGCAAACTTGTTTTGAAAATTCTCTGTGCACTCTTGGTTATTTCAGGTTGGACGATCACCAAAAATTTTTAGGCGAGAGTATCGACTATTTACCTAAATTAACCTTTTTTGTCATCAACAAGATTATTGTTCGTAGAAAGCGGAATTGGTCATTTACAATCGTAGCTTAAATGTGAAAAATTTGGGTAGGTTTTTGTAACCTGGATCATCAAATAAAACAGCGAAAGTAGGACTTCATTTGCTAGTTTACTATACACCACCACACTTCAGAGTCTGCCAAAAAATACTAAAATTATAAGCTAATTTTTTGTTTTCTGGTCTAGGCCAAAAGAAGAGCATGGGATATAATGCTCCTTCATAATTATGGCATTAGGCAAGTTAAGCGTTGGTTTTTATTGAATCAACGACAATCATTAATACGATGCTACCATGAAGTGTATCATCTGCACATAGCTAAACATTTGCAGCTTCCAGCCAGATGTATTGAGTTGATTGATTAATAGACACTCAAAACACTTTTCCTAAATCAAAAAAATTGTATTCTATGAAAACAAAAATCAATGATTCCATAAAAAAAAGTTATCGTGAGAATTAATCTTCTAAAAATACTTGCCAGGTTATCCAAAAGACTCAAGTTTACCTGGAACAGGAGTTCAGCGTGGATCGACTCTTGCTGCTTTCGGGGATCCTACAACTCCTAACTTTCCATCTACAGAATATGCGTACAGGATCCCAGTTGAAGAAATGGAGGGTTTGCCGCCAGTGCCTCTGCAACCGATCGGTTACGACGACGCGGCAACGTTTTTGAAGTAAGTACCCTAGAGGATGTCCTAAAAACCCGGTGTTGTGGCACCAAAATATGTGAAGACATTTTGCTGATTCTTCAATATTTGTTAAGAATTTTTTCTCTCCATTAGCTCAGTTAAAGAACATTTTCCAAATTCAATACTTTAAACGTGGCCTAAGATGAGTTGTGAGTCTTATAATTTTTAGTTGATATATCGTATTATTAGTTGATGTAACTTAATGACGATCAGTGGTCGGCACCGGCTACCGACAAACTTACGGCGCTATCGCTATAGCTAGTCAGCAAAACCATTATCGGCGATGCCGCTTTTCCGTTAAATCTCAACTTTCGCGCGATAAACGTTAACACTAGTCCTTTGCGAAATCCAGCGGCTGCCAATCCCCAATGCGCTGAAAGCAATAGTCGTTAGTTCGAATCTCACTCAAAATGTTGCCATGTAAAAAAAACAGTAATTTTTGCAGACGAACTGAGAAAATATTAGCATACCAGCAGATAATACCAACAAAACTAGTAGCTGTCGCAAAAACAACAAAAAAACAAATATTTATTGAAAAAGAGCTAATTAACAAAAACAAGCATCTCAAAATCTTCATTGTTGTCGGTGATGGATTTACGAGCCTAAGGCAATATTTTATAAGGGGCCTCCTTAGTGTCTAAGGTTTACTAGCCAGCTGCTCCATTGGCTAATATCGGGTGATTTCTAGAGATACTCTTCAATAACCTCACAGAAACCCCAATATACAGCCTCCTTTTCAACGTTTTCTGTTTTATTGATTTTGCGTTAATTGTGCTGTTTTTAACATTATGTCTTGTGTTTAATGCCTTCAATTTCAAGCTTATAAGCTTCAGGATGATATAAAAGATAATTGGAACGTTGGAA
Organism: Trididemnum clinides; assembly: GCA_963675345.1. Classification (NCBI taxonomy): domain Eukaryota; kingdom Metazoa; phylum Chordata; class Ascidiacea; order Aplousobranchia; family Didemnidae; genus Trididemnum; species Trididemnum clinides. The sequence continues at coordinate 6,136,975 of OY776290.1, forward strand.
TATGTTTTCTTCTAAAGAGTCATAAATATTTATGACAATTTGTGAAACCCATAAAGGGGGCCTCTCAAAAAGGGAGGGGCCTATAAATCCACCACTGATCTCTGTGTCCAGATCGTTTTAGCTTCAGCATACTCTTCCCAAAATCAAAACAGGCGTTCCACTGGTACACTTAAAGTTATGGCGGTGTTGTATTTCAAAAACAACCCGATTCCTTAACGTCGCATTAGAGAGCAATATAGCAATTGCTTTGCTTTGAGGCTTGTGTCTCTCTATGAGATAGCAGTCTGACAGATTCTCATTGTGCTGTCTTTTCGTGATTTCTCCGCAAACGCTCTTTCAAAAAATGCGTGTTCAAAAGATGCATTCTGGCGGCCTGTGAACTTTTGAACGTTTTTCACTCTTAATACAATATTCCTATTTTAACAGAGTGGACTTGGTGCTAGCGGCAACTACTTTTGCAAAAAAGTAGCGCAGCTTCCGCTAGTGCAATTCTACCTAAAAAGTAACGCCCGCTAATGTTTCCGCTTGTTTACAAAGACAACAGGGGCGCTCTAGCAAACGCGACAGCTACACTCATAACGATTAATTACTTTCCATATGAAATGTTGAAATTATCAATTCTAAATTGAAAGCGGAAATAGAACTTGAAGTCTATATTGCCTAAAGCTTGTATAAAACTGCCACTATTGTTTGGCATTAAACTGATAATTTGGTCAAAAATAATTTGCTTTATTTAGTCAGTTGGGTGGGCAGCAAGCTCCAGAATCGTGGACGACTGGATTGGACATCGACCAATTCCTCGTCGGCCCTGGATTTACTTCACCAAATGAAAGTAGAGAAGTTCGCATTGAAGCTAACAACATCTATTCCATAAAAAAATCCTACAATGTGATGGGTGGGTTCCGTTCTACAATCGCCTAGTTTGTATTCATCAAAATTATTTTCAAGACGTCATTGAAGTGTTTGTAAGGTTTCCCATAGTGACATGGTACTAACCATTCATCTTAAATTTTTGAGCAAAGCTGTAACTGGATTCAACCACATTTGGTCACATTTTTGCTAAAGCAAATCAATTTCACCGTCAACGCAACGTCATTATTGTTCCTATTCAAACAAAATCAAATAGTTTCTATTCAACTAGATTTTGTTTGAATATAATCACTGATTTTGCAACCTTGATAGTGAAATCGATTAGTTTTTAAGAAAGTGTGAGCGCATATTATTTACTAAAACCAGCCGTTCATCTTGAGTTAGATGAATTAAATAATTTCTTGCCACTTTCTTATCAGAAGCAATTCACTATTAAATATGAATTTATCTGGTGTGATTATCACACAGGAGGTAATCACACCTTTCTATCTGTTCAGGTGTGATTTGGGGATTGGAGGAACCTGATGAATACGTCATGTATGGCAACCATCGAGATGCGTGGGTTTATGGAGCTGTAGACCCTAGTTCTGGAACTTCGTGTATGATGGAAATCACCAGAATTTATGGAGAAATGCTGAAGAATGGCTGGAAGCCACGAAGGTTGTTTCTGGAATTAGTTTATTTACGTGCTACAGGTTTCGTACAACTTGCGTTTGCACTCGCTTTTTCGGAATTGCGAATATTTTTCCAACAGCACCTTTTCATCATCAGCCCTACGCAAAGGTGGTCAAAGTGGCCCAAAAATATACTCGAGCAAAACGTTGTTATTTACTCAGGAAAATACTCAAGTTAAAGTAGAAGGAGATAATAAGTATTTTTACTTAAGTAAAAATAGAAAAGTAGTCTAGAATCCATTACTTAGGTGGTGAAGGTAGGGAGTAGTGGAGTTTTTTAGCATTTTTTGTCCTATATCTCTCTAAGCCTGTGGTTCCCAATTGTGGTTACTCGCATCACGTGAGATCTGAGATGACTTTCTATGCAAATTTTTTTGCCAATTTGTATCTTAATTTACATTACCGACCTAGTTATAAATTCACATGTATGGTGCAGGCAGCCGCGTCTGCAGGAGCATCCGCTCTGGGAGATACTATGTTCAGGGTGATATTATTTCCAGAAGACTCTTGGAAGGAGTTATTTTACTTTTGGTTGATGGCTTTTTTTGTTGAAGAACACTTTGCAAATTTAGATTGAAAATCTTTTTTGAGAAAAACATTTTTATTTTGGGGTGACTCTTTTGAAATCCGCTTGGATGTTGCAAATTATGACAAGACAGTTAAAATTGATTTTATTCTTTTTGGTAGTGTGAGGTTCCAAATAATAAGTTGAGATCCGCTAATCTAGACTTACATGGTACAATGTAGTACAGAGGCGTTGGCTTGGTTTTAATAATTTTTTGTTTTTTCGAAGGTTTTTTGATTATATTTTTTGATTTTTGTCCGATGCTTTTAATAGAACGAACTTTTGTTAATGTTTATTTGATAGAACGAACTTTATAACCATAAATTTGAAAAAACGTGAAGCGACTGAAAGAGACCATGTTCTTTTTCTACTAAATGTATAAAACTTAGATCTCTGCATTACTCAAATTTTATCCCACAAAAACTGAAGTCAAAAGGTGCAGTAAGCTAACAATTTGTATGAGAGGCGCAGCAAAACTTTAACATCTTGGAACTCATTTTTGACGGTGGTCTTTTTTTCATAAGCTTTAGAGACCCTACAGAATTTCAGTCAAAATCAGTGGTATGAAGTGCATTTTGAATGAGCTGAGATTAAGCTGACGTGATGACCTTTTTAGAGATTATTAAAGAATTCAGCCAAAAATTAAACCTTTATTTACGATTTTGAGATTGTAAATGCCCATTTTGCCACTCTTTTACAAGAACAGCAGCTCGTTTTTGAACAAACTAATGTGTACTTGAGAACATAAAAAAACTTCAGAAAAGTTAAACCCTGGAAAGTATTTTAATTTACTTCGGGCGCTAAAATCTTTTGAAAATCAAAATATATGGCAATACCGCCCACTGATAATCACTCATTTCACTTTACTTTGCATTAAAGAATTGTAGGTCAGCGGTTGGTTTTTAACATTTACACAAAAAATGGCCTTTTTAATGAAAGATTTAAAGAAGATTAAAGCTCTAAATTAAAGATGTATTTTGCCTTAGTATACAGCATTCCATTTCAACAGACATCAAATTCTCAGCATCTACTCAAGTAAAAGTTATAACTTCTCTAGTAGCGTTGCTTCTTATTTATTCTACTCAGATAAAAGTAGAAGTGGCAACAAAATGAAACTATTCAACTAATTAGCTTTTTGCTGAAAAACCAACTAATTAGCTTGATGTTTGCCCTACGTACCGACTATCACAGTGGCACTTGTATTCATATATAACAAAACTTTTCTGAATGGCAGGTAGAACATCCTTGCGGGCCACAGGCAGCATGCGCTTAGACGTAAAGACCAAGCGGGTGCTGACGGAACGGAAAAGTTTTGTCATATATCAATACAAGTGCCACTGTGATAGTCGGTACGTAGGGCGAACATCTCAACGACTACAGGATCGCATCAAGCAACATGTTCCGCAATGGTTAAGACAGCAATTGACTCGTCCGCGCCGATCTCAACCACACAGATCGTGCAAACGAACCGACACCAAACCGGATTGTGACTCCGCCATTGGTCAGCATCTTTTAGATAATGATCGTTGCGCATTAAACTATGACGATAAGCGGTTTTCAATCCTCGCCGCAGCGCGCAGCTCCTTCCATCTTAATCTTTTAGAGGCTACTTATATCAAGACCCGACGCCCGGTGTTATGCAGACAGAAAGAGTTTATTTACACTCTCAAACTCTTTGGATAATCGTGGCATTTGGCCTCCTGCTGTGCCTTCTCTAACTTTCGCAATTGCGAAATCTTTCTTCGGCGCGCTTTGCAATACAAACGCTATCATTGGCTTGTCTTGATTACGTAACATTCAAATTATTCACATAAAAGACTTATTCACTCTAGATCTTCCCTTTTGACACGATACCGCCACTGATGAGAACGTCACGAAAAGCTTATGGCTCAAACAGCTTTTTTCAAAGCTATATTGCAATTCTGTACCACCAACAAGATTTTTGTGTTTTGTACTACTGAGCTATTGCTGCCGACATGACTATAAAATCTATTGAAAGCCATATAGAGTTAAAATGTTGTTCTTAATTACAGATTTTGATGTCACAGGCAAACCAATATTTGGAAAAGTTTTGTGTTACCAAATTTATTGATTATGCCGGAGTTTATTCCATTTTTATGCGCGAACAGATTTAGGGCTAAATTGCCTTCTAACAATGTTATAGCCTATAATTGTGATATCGTTTTCAAAAAATGTGATCGGCAAGAAAACATAAAATTAATGCAGAATATAGAGTTTTATAATTAGACATCTCCCAAGTATTTTTTTAATGAAATAAAAAAAATTATGAGGTTAGTTTGTTCCAAACAGCTTTTTGTGCAATGAGGTATTTAGAAATTTTCTTTGAGCAGGGTGCACCGAGCACTATCTCAGCTCATTATTATTGTCAAGTTGGCAATCGATATAAACTTGAAATTAATTTGTGGAAATATTTCCGTAGATCGCATGATAAAACCTTTGATTCTCCTCTTGCTTAGCCGAAAGATGCATTTTTTGAAGACCAATTTTTCCAAAGCAATTATTTGGATTACTTTGACAGGAAAGCCCTCATATCTCTAAATGTTTCAGTTGATAACATATCTAGTTCTTTTTTTTGCCTTTTTTAATTTTAACTCCTTCAGACATTTTGTCCAACATATTGGGCATTATGAAATAGAATAAATACCCCTTCGTGTCTAAAGAGGGTAAGACGTTTTTTGGAAAGATCAGCTTTTTGTAAGTGATTGTTTTTATTTATTTTAACCTCGAAAACCTTTTTTGAGTTCACGTAGAAATAGGTGTTAAAAGTATGGGGATGAAGGGGCTAAAGTCCGCTTTCATTTCTTCCTTTCTTTCATTTTCTTCAAATCTTTGTCAAACTTTTCACGCTCACGGAAGCATCTATGAAGACTAGCTTTGTTATGCCCCGTTATACCCCACAGAATGATAAACTGTTTTATGACAAAAAGCTTATTACATAGTGTTTGTTAAACTTTGCATCGTCTGGCCCACCACTCCTGTTGAAATTTTTAATGTAGCTCCTGAACAAAACTAGTCACCGAAGTATGCTTAATAGGCATTGTTTTATGGCTTTGGGTTTGTTGCAAACACTTTGGCATTAAGCCAAAAGGGTTTAATACAATTTTTTCACTCGCGAGGAGGCGTCACTTAGGAATTTACAAAATGGCGACCTGTCGTTGAATCACAAAGTTAGTTTCCAGCCTTATGCATTTATGTCTCATGCAAAATCGATATTCACTCATCCTGCTTTGGCGAGATGAGCAATAACTTAGGCTTTATTGAAATTTTGAGATAAATATCGGTTCTGCATACACTGCCATGGTCTCTTTGTCACTTTTTGCTCCGCTTTGTACGACCAAGTTCGTCCTGGTTTGACATAAATCTGCATTCAATAACAAGGCTCCACTTTTGAAGTTTTCAAAAATGTGGAGTTACCCTATAGTTTCCACTATTTCCAGGTCCGCTCTTGATCGAGCGGTATTGCGCTTGACAAAATTAAGTGTGCGACAACTCCAAGCACAAAACCATCCAGCGCATTGAAGTTGTCCTGCTATAACTTGGCTTTCCCAACCTGATGATTACATCGAAATAAAAATCCATGACATCAACGCGTCGCGTTTCTTTAGTTATTTCTTTAGTTCTACGGCATGATGTTGCAACATCGTAGGGAATCAGTTAGTTTTGTTCCTGGCCTGCTACTTAATAATGAGTAACTTCATTTATTTCCAAGATAGCAATGGTACAAGTAATTGCGCCACAGTTTTTCCGCCATAAAACTCCTGGAACAATCGTTTTGTAAATGGCTTTCAACAAACCGGATGAATAAAAAAGAAAACTCTTCCGCAGTAAAAGTTATGATCAAGTAAATCCGTGACTGAAGTTGCACATACTGGAGTAATTTACAATTCCAGAATATTTTGAAATAAAATCTAAATTGTTGAATCCAATTTCGGAACAAAAACAACATAATTTTGAAGGTGAAAACAACTATGTCCCGTCTTCAAGGAGCTTAGTTACGTAGTATGAAAGATACGAATAAACTCTCTCTGTAAAGCTCCATTGCATTCCACTATAATACAAGAAACCAACGACCGAACCATGCAAATCAAAGTTTTCACAAATTCAATCACAGTTACAGATTGCTGCAATGAAACGCACTCACCTCTTCAACGTATTTCCCTGTCAATATGGACAGGATTTTGTTGTTACCACGGGGGAATACGTTTTTGTTTGAAGTTCAAATATTCTATTAAAATTGTTGTTTCGGATTCGATTCCGAAGGATGCAATGTTTTTTTTATGTTCATTTCTAACCACAATCCATTGTTGCTTGATGCCCTATCCGGCTAATTATGTGGATATTCTCTTGACAATTCATTTGTTGAGCAAAGTTAAACTGCAAAAGTTGGTTTACTTTAAAGCTGTCCTCTTTGAGGAGGATACTAAATATGATATCGAGAAGGATGAATAGAATGACAGCAGCAATGTTCGTCAAATCTCTCAAGTTAGCAATAGTCTACGGTTTATGGTGTAAAATGATTGTCAAAAAATGTTGGACGTATTTCAAGGCAACAATGGAAAAAAGTTTCTGGAATCAATGATGAAAAAAAGATTCTTAAACAAATAATGAAAAGAAATATCTTGTCTTACAGTTCTTTTACTGTAAAATGTATAATGGAAAAAATATTTGAAAAACATTTTTACTTGATGTTGAAATGTTAGCTACAAGCATAGGTGTGACTAAGGAGTAATGGGGGCACAGAAATCAAGGTCCTTTAATTGTCTTGATCTTCAACAAGGAAGAAAAAAATTTCAGATATAACGACCACAAAGCATCATTTTCAAAAAAAGGGTGATCCAACAGACAAATTTGGGGATCAGAAAATTAATTCAACAAGATTGAAAAATTTGTTAGATGACCCTTTTTTTCAAAGATTAATTTGAAAATTAAATATCGAATCATATATTGTATCTTTGCTCTTCCCCAAATTTTGCTTCTGGTTTCGCTAATGACATAAATTTCTCAACATAATTAAAAATCTTTTACTGTAACTACTTTTTTATAAACTGCCTGTTCTAAATATGTGTTTTATCTATACATTTTCTCTTCGAAAAACATTCTCAAAAATGATCGCTACTACAGATTTATATTTTCTTGCAGAACGATTCTGTTTAGCAGCTGGGGGTCGGAAGAATTTGGACTTATGGGTTCAACAGAGTGGGCTGAGGATAACTTGTTACTATTATCTCAAAGAGCGGTGTCGTACATCAACGTTGACATAGCTGTATTTGCTAACACGTCGTTTTTCGCACGAGGAAGCCCGATGATGAAACAAGTTCTTTACGATGCAGCTAATGTATGTCACTAGTGTAATTGTAATTGATGTATTTTTGAGAAGGAATGACTGTAACTAAGATTTTTAACGCGTGTAAAGAGAAAAATTACGAAAAAGAACTTAAAATTGATTTAGTGGGGAAAGAATTTGTTTCTTTTTGTGATTTAGAGACTTATTTTGAAATAATTGATGTTGAGAACGCACTTTGCTTACGTTTCTCTTCGTTTTCTGCTTCTAGCTATTTAAGCTGCGTAGGGTAGACGACGAGGACAAACAGCAAAATCCACTCCAACCTGCAGTTTGCATGCAGTTTCAAAGACATATACAACAAGGACTTTTTCGGTTACTTTTCCTCTAAGTCATCGTGGTCCAACTGCAGGCCCGCAGGTCAATTTTGGTCCGCGAATAATTACGGTGATTAGCGTGATTACAATAGAGTTGCCATGCGTCCCGAATATTCCAGATATGTCCGCAGATATTATGGCTGTCCGAAAATTTAAACGGCGGCCCACGGAATAAATTTTCAGCTTCTAATGGCCCGCTGTAAAATAAAGTTGGACCAAACTGGTCTATATCTTTTAAAGCTAATGACTGACTGTCTGCCTAAGAATGACAATGATTTGTAGAGTTACCGTATTTGCCGGTGTATAAGTCGACTCGTTGTATAAGTCGACCCCCTAAAATTCGACGGAAATTTACGATTAAGCGATGAATACAAAGTTGAATTTCATGACTCGGTGTATAAGTCGAGGTCAATTTTTTTAGGTCGATTTTTGATCGAAAAAGGTCGACTTATACACCGGCAAATACGGTATGTATTTTATGCCCTTGCAATCAATCAGCATAAGTGATTGACCACCTACTACAAAGCACCGAGGGCCAGTTTAGCAAGAGATCCTGATTATTGTATCGGTCGTCGTATCATCTAGATTAAAATCCAATGATTTAATTTCCATCATCTGAACCCCTCGTTTAAAAAGTTATTTGAATAATGCAACCTTCCATTTGAAAACCTACTAATAATATATCTTAAGTGTGTACCTTCTAATAATGTGCTCTTGCGAGAAAAAAATGGAAAAAAATTAATAGAGATGTTACAAAGTTTTCTAAAAACAAGTAGGGACTCTGCACACTTTGAAGGTAGAGGTAAACGGATTTATTTCTCAATACAACAAATATCTAGCTGTTTCGGGGGAGATTGCTGCCACTTGTTTTTTGCTAATTTTGCTGCTGAAGATAGAAACATTTTCCACCGTTGTTTATGTATAAAAATATATGAACTTAGGAATTTCACAGCAACTTGTTGGTAGCTTATCGATCAATATTTTTCATTGCCGTGTGAATACATATTAACTAAGTTGCAATATTTTTATGGATTTCCTCAGATTCCAGATGAGACTGATTCAAGCAAAACCTTGAAAGAAATCTGGATGGAGAACTATCCAAACGAAGCAGGAACTGATCCATAGTGGGTGCCGTTTGTTTATTCTGCATTTATATCATGTAAACTCAAATAGGGTGTAGATCAATAGTTTTGAACTTTTTTTACTCCTGCACCACCAAAAAATTTGTGTGTTGACCTCGCATCCCCTGCGATTGACATTTTGTTCAAGGATAAAGAATGTGAATTTATTCTACAATTTTATCAAAAGAAGACATCTCTTTTACTTTCTAACATATTATGAAAATAAAAATTAGACATGTAAAAAAGAAACATATTTAAACTTAATATTTGAATTAACCTCACCAAAATAATAAATCTTGCTTGAAATATGTAGAAACTAGTAGAAACAAGAATTAGTTTTCAAAGGTTAAGAAAGGAATTTGAATTTTTTTATAAGTAAAAAAAACAAACGTAAGGACGAGAAAGTATAACGCAGATTACCATTTGAGTACACCAGCAATAATTATTTGCTTGAAATATGTGCAAAATAATGAAATCAAAAGGTTGACTTCCAAACTTTTGCTAATGTATTTCAGTTCAATGACTCTCTTGTTTCTATTTCTTGCTTGTGAAATTTTTCCAAACGTGGAACTATGTTGCTAATAGTAGCATGAGCATGTCTGCATGAGCATTCAAGCGGTTTCTAGATTTGTTCTTCATTGACAATAGAGGGACGAATGCTGACTCGTGTAGGTAGCCTATGTTGTCGCAAATGGAATGAGCGCAGCTAGTGTAGTTTCACAATGTCTTGGAAACAAGATCATAGCCGGGCACCAACACTCTTTCACATAATATATTAAAAGTGCGATTTGCGCGCAGTTCTGGAAGATCTTCTTTCAGCTCACCATCATCTGATATTTTATTTAAATTGGAGATGTATGGATTTATAAGCCATTCTTCAGAAGTTTCCATCTTTCTTGCGTCAAAGTATTTATCAAATGACGTCGACAGCACTTCCGAATAAGCCACAATTTTTTTTACAAACACAGGAATTAAACTTGAAATTTCATTGTCATTGACATTTTTTATTCGAGCGATTGAATTTTCAAATAATACTCTTCTTTCATTCGCGGACACCAAAAAGACAACTTATCTTTGAATGAATTGCCATTTTATAGCAGGTCAATATGTTTATATCTTTGCATTGAAGCGATAAACTCAGGTCATTCACACGAGTGAATATGTTGCACCCATGCGCTCAGATTTGGTTGAATTGTTGCAATTTTAACTCTTCAAGCACATCACCGTGACCATCCACCAGAAAGATTTTGATTTTTTCTCGCTGTTGAAAAAAGCGAGTTAAAATTCTCCCACGAGATAGCCAGTGCGCTTCTGCATGGCAAAGTAAAGCAGTGTGTTCACTTCCAAGATCTTCACAAAGCGACTTAAAGAAGCGGTGATTTAGATCACCACACCTAATCCAGTTAAAGGTCTTCACAAAAATATCAAGGACTTTCTTTAATTTCGGTGGCAAGGTTTTCTTCAATGCCAAAGCATGACGACGAAAGAAACTGAAAGTAACTTGCTATTGTGGAATCTCCTGTTTCATCAGCGCAGAAAACCCTGATTTATATCCCATCATAACAGGAGCACTATCAGTGCTCATAGAGCTAATGCCTTAAATATCCAGTTGATGTTTTGCAAAGAAGTCTTTCACAAACTGAAACACATCTTTTGCTTTGAAGGCTGTTGCCAGTTCACACAAAAGATGTTGGCTGTTCACACAAAAGAATGTTCTCCTTAAAGACATCACCATAGACATGTCTCACCAGCGCAATAAGTTGATCGCAATTACAAATATCGGCAGTCTCGTCTAATTGAAGGGAGATTTTCAAGGCATTAGGCTTCATATGCGAGACAACTTGTTCCAAAATATCTAAAATCAAAACAGCAATTCAGCTCTGAATAAGATTACAGCATGTGATAGCAGCACTAATTTAAGCTGGGTTTTTGCTTCATTTCCAATAATAGTAAGAGCCATTTTTAATACACACGGTTCAATAAGCTCTTCTGCTAAAATATGAGGTTTCTTAGACCTTGCTATTTTGAGCGCTTCTTCGTATGAAGCCAGCAGCAATGGTTTGTAAACAGATGCAAAACCGATGCAAGTGAAACCAAAACAAACGTAGTCATGTTGTTGTTGATTACCCGACCCCTTCCAAGGGATGGGGGGCATGGCGGAAGACCATGTGCCCCAGAAGCCGGGCAACTCCCCATGGCCTGGACCAGAGGTCGTACAGAGACAGAGAATCATCAAAGAGTGAGCGGGGCAAAGAGTTCGTAGCTGGACAGTGCAGAATGAGATGAGAGGTTTCCTGGGACGAGTGTCCACAGGCGCTGCAGGAAGGATTCTCGATTCTGCCAATCCGAGATAAGAGCTTAACAGTAGGCTGTGTCCGTTGCAGCGAAGCCAAGAGAGAACACAGCGAGCATGACGAGGGAGCACAAGTTCCTCGATGGAAATCGAGGGAACCTGTGTGTCGAAGAATTTAGAAGAGACAGTGCGCCTCCAGTCCGAGAAAAGACAAGAGTGGATACGAGAGACAAGAGGAGAGAGACTACAAGGGATTGCAGAGAGCGCGAGTAGCGCTCCCCATCTGGCCAGCTCATCAGCCGCGTCGTTCGCCGGGAGAAACGAATGTCCGGGGACCCATTGTGGCCTGACAGAATAGGAGGAGAGAAAAGACAGTTCCTGCCGGATCTTCCAGAGTGATTGAGGTGAAAGGAAAGATGGAGGAGAGGGCAGGGTGGCGAAGACAGAGCGAAAGTTAGATAAGAGAAGAAGAGAAGTGGCAAACATGTTAGAGCTGCCGAGACCAGCAAAAAGCTTGTAAAATGGCGCAGGCTTCAGCGGAAAAACTTGAGCATGTTGGGCGTGCTAAAAAGAAAAGAGTGGCCTCGATGCCACAGAACATTTCGGGAAGTACGCCAGAGCCGCCTTTGCCAAAAGGAAAAGAAACAAAGTCGTCTGTCCAAAGTACCAGATCGTAAGGTGAACGTAGTCGTCGTTCCGTTTCCTTTTATTCGACATCATGAAGGGTTTCTTCGACATGACCAATAGGAACAAAACTTAAACCTCGGCGCAGCACTTGGGAACACTCAATGAAACAACCACAAAAAGATAATTAATACGGTCTATTGTTGCCTCCACCCGCAATTAACTAGAGCAGATCTTCACATTTCTCCAAAATAACAAAACACTTTTACAAGAACAACTATTCCCTCCAACATAAAAGGGCGTGTATACGACACCTTTTCCTCTAAGGTCGATTTACCGTGAACTATTTACTAAGAATGATAAAATGCCTAATCTACTCCTATATATAATGCTTTCAGTCTTTTCTAGAAGAGAAGTAATTACCACGCCACAAAAAACAATGCCAATGTCTATTCTAATTCATTAGGGTAAAAATACTACAAGCTCGTAAATAACTAAGACAACCATCAAGTAACTATCGATATCATAAAAAAGGAAAATTTCATATATTATTATTAGTCGACTGCTTAATAATTTTACGATCAAATCAGAAAAACAATACTACGGCAAAAGCCAGAAGCTTCCAGCGATTGCGAAACATTACGCCATGTCACATGACTACAATTATTGAGCCGTAGCAAACGCTTGATTTCAGTTAAAAGCCAATACGTTTTCTACGTCCCGAAGAATAGACTGCTATGAGGCACAGTTTGGAAAATAACTTTTCAGCGGTTTTGCTCGAAAAAGCTTTCCATTATTTTGCACATCTTTTTGCAAGCGCACTGTTTATGTGCACACAAAAAATAATATTTTTTTTGATGAATGTTTTTGGACTCATAATTTGCTTGACTGTACAAAATCACGTGAAGATAAAAAGGCGTCTTGAGGTTTTTTGCACGCATCTTTTTGCATAGCAACAAAAATTAGCATAGTAACGAGCGGATGGGAAAATAAGTAAAGTTCAAAGAGATGAAATATCCGATGAAAATGGCATTTTTTATTTACGGCTAGCATTTTGATTTACTGACAACTGAAATATAGTAATAGAATTCCAAGCTTATAGTGTGCAGCGCGAGTAGGCCTGTACTATGCTTGTTAGTGTCACCTCCTAAGTACGCTTATTTACCCCAACCTAGTAAAATACTGATGACTTTTAGGCTATAGGTCAAGTGTGATGGATTGACTGACAGACGGAAAATGCAATTGCCAGGCTTATAAAAAGAAAGTTGTCGGCTAAATGACCAAAAATAAAACCATTTTTAGAAATAAATCGCTAATTGCGACATCAGAAAATACACCTGATCTAGTCGTGGCCTATTCTGGCCTTACTGATAAGTTACAGACCTGTCAAGTATCCCGATTTCGTCGGTAGTTTCCCGATTTTGAGACTTTCTTCCGATCTCCGGATTTCGCTCAAAATTTTTCATTTTGCGAAACAAATGTTAAGTTTTGAAACTATTTTACATCATTCTAGTAAATCTTTTTTTGTATACTTTTATCTTTCTATATCGCGTGGTCAAAAATACTGATTTCGTTTTTTACTGAATGAACGTTCATTGTTTATCATTGAGACGCAAGAGTGGCATTGAGTTTTGGCCACAACTTCACCCACTTTGTTCAATGTATTGTGATATTTCAAAATGGCTTCTCCAGGAGGAAAGTGTGTTATGGATCAGCTGAATGGAACATCACTAAATCAGTTACCAGTAGCAAAAAAGAAAAAGTACATCAGCAAATTTAAACAGGAGTGGCTGAAAGATTATCAATTTATTTCCAGGAGTTGTTAAAGTGACGAGTTTGTTAAATGCTGTTACTGTGGAATAAATATTAATGAAGCTAAAAGTGTAAAAACGATCAAACGAAACATATCATATTGGAGAATCACAAGAACAATCTTATAGTTGCTTGTGAGACTCAGAGAATTATTATTTTTTGCAAAACGGCGAGATAAGATCGAAACAGTAATTTATCCGGAGACCAAGTTTGCAATGTTTGTGGCTTCTTCTTACGTATAAGCTTATGCTCGATGTGCAGCCTTTTGTCATTCTGAGTCATCACTACGAGTAGATTGCTTGGCTCTCACCACCTGCGTCCCACATAAAGATGAAGGCATCCCGTTTAGTGCCTTGCCCAAGGACACTACAAGCGAGCTTGCCGGCTTGTTCTCCACACTATCCCTTTTATGCCGAGCACCGAGAAGGGAAGTGGTGAACATTGTTTTTCGAAGTCTTTTGGTATGACTCGACTTGGGAAATGAACCCCAGGTCTACCGACAGCGAAGCGGACACTCTAACCACTACGTCATCGCGCCGAATGTTCGTGGCAAAAGGCAACGAGCCATCCAGTAAATGCGATGGATTTTCAAAAATAGGTTGGCGACATGTCTCCGAACTGTAAACTAGCCATATGGAGCTTGAAAGATCAGAATAATGCAAATCACAAAATGGAATCAGTTTTCGGTTCTGAAGAAATCAAATGTGCACAGTGTGTGTATGAGGAGATGATCTTAGAGTGGTTATTCACAATTTTGTTTTCGTTTCTTTGACTATATCCTCCTGTCACAAAACAGTGATCAAGGCACTTCGCTTATGGCGAATCCATAAGATTCTTCTCGCTTAGAAGTTACTATTTTTCCAATTGGATTTTCTAGCGTTTTGCTAAGTTTGCAATCCACCAACCAGATACAAAAACTCAGCTTAGGTGCAAAGGTGGGAGTTGAACCAAGAATGAATGATTGGACCCGTCATGTTGCAAGAGCAATACTTTACATTTGCGAGAGCACGAATCATGCGTGGCAGCATCAATTCAGGTGAAGGAATAAGGCGCTACAGATAAACGGAAATCTGTGGGGAGGGCGAAACCCCAAGGGCTTGGTTTTGCTTGTATAAAATATTTTCCAGTCGAACAGTTTTTAATGTTGACAAGTATTGGAATTTTGTTACTATATTTCAGTCGCCATTAAATCAAAATTCTAGTCGTAAATAAAAAATGCGATTTTCATCGGATATTCTCTTTATACTTTACTTATTTTCCAATCCACTCATTTCTAATTTTTGTTGCTATATAAAAAGATATGTGCAAATAACCTCAAGACGCCTTTTTATGTTCACGTGATTTTGTTTAGTGAAGCAAATTATGAGCGCGAGAAGTCGTTGCGACCGGTTTTTATATTTACATAATTTTGTACAGGCAGGCAAATTATGAGCTCAAAAAACATTCAGCTAAAAAATTCTATTTTGTGTTATGTGCACATAAACAGTTACATTAATAAGTTAATGTGCACACTTGAAAAAAAGATGTGCACAATAATGGAAAGTTTTTCCAAGAAAAACCACTGAAAAGTTATTTTTCAAACGGCACCCCATACACTGCAGTCAATGTTTACGGGAATAAACAATATCTTGACACATAGATTTGAACGAACCTCGCGCTTTTGTCTGTAGTCTATTGCAAAAGAAAACAAAAAGCCACAATAGAGTAATTAATAGACGAATTTCTTGTCGTTGAAACGAACACTTCTCGCACCGCCTAGAATGTTGTCTTGCCCCCTGATTGGGAACAATTGGTGTAGATGAATTAAAAAAGTATATGTCAAGCTGTTCAGGTTTGTTTACAAATTTAAAATTTTTGAGCTCCGTTTTCTGTGATAATCTTTGGTCCACTTTTTTAGCAGCAGAAAAATCCTCTTTAATAGCCTTTCCTTTAACCACAAATACAAAGTCAATAGAAAAAAAATAATAGTCTGTTCACAGTTGTCTCCGTCCTAAGGTAACAACAAAAACGGCACAACTGTGAGGATTGAGAACAGCGATGACATCAACCTTGGATCTGTCATATCTTTTGTTTGGATGGATCCAACCGACGCGATCGCGTAATGGTTGGAGTGTCCGCTTCGCAGTCGGTAGTCCTGGCATTCATTCCCCTTGTCGAGTCATACCAAAAGATTTTTAAAAAATGGCATCCACAGCTTCCCTGCTTTGCGCTCGGCATTTAAACGATGCTGTGGAGAACAAGCCGGCAAGTTTGCTTGTTGTGTTCTTGAGCAAGGCACTTTACGACACGGCCCCATCTTTATGTGGAAGACAGATGGTCCAGACGCCTCGGAAATGGTAACTCACAAGCGAGTGCGGACATCCCGTCCAAAAGACAGCGATACAATTCGCTTTCTCGTGAATGGAGGATAAACATGAACAATAAAACAAGAAATAGCAAACATGTTTTTTTAAACAAACGTGTGGCCCAACATCTTAAATAAGTTAGAAACAACGTGTTCTGAAGAGTTCCTTTCTTAAATGTGATTTGATTTTTCTTGCATTTCTTTTTGTTTTTTAGTGTTGGTCAATTATTTTCCAGTTCTGATTATGCGTATTTCTATCAAATTATGGGCATTTCTGCTGTTGACCTTTCATATAGAGGAAACGTAAGTTTATTCTTTACCATAAATGTACCGTAAACTAAAATAAATTTTTATTGAAATTGTTTCTAACATTAAATGGCGGCGGAAACGTTGAAGCCAAAAATTTCGACGGTGGAGTGAAATTCCGCGACGAAATAGCAAAAGCGTAATTTTCACCTCTTGTAGGCCACAATTTGCATAGAACTGCCCGGGTTGTTTCTCCACTTTTTCGTTGATACTATCAGTTATTTGTAACTTTAATGAGACAATTGGACAGAATTGTGATATAAGTTACTATTTATGGAAAAATATGATGTTTTGCGTCATTACTTACGTTATATTTTATTATTTTTTTCCGTACAGAGCGAGAAAGACCCGCGTTACAAAATATCCCCTTATCCTACATATCATTCGGCTTATGACACTTTTGATTACGTGGAACGGTGAGCCAATATTTATTATCCAGCAGACTTGTAGCATAAGCAACATGAACAAACTCGTCCGAGCCTGCTTCGAACTTTCAATAATCCGCTTGAATTGCTTCCAATAAAATGACTACTTGTTTGCTTCCGCTAAATATAGAAAGCGATATTGAAGTGCTTTATTTCCCGCGAACACAACACGCAGTCATTGCGAGGCTTAATCTATCCACCGTTCGTTCTTTGTCCACATAAATCCGCGCTTCAATCAACTTAACCATGTTGTTGTTTAACTTTTATTGATCGGTGCTTGTGTATTACTTATTTTAGTAGCGCAGAAAATGAACCGGTGGTCATAACGCACGGGCAACACATGGAAATGATTGCGCAAAACTTAAAGCGCGTTTGATTGCTTTTTCGCTACAATTAGTAGCATGGATATATAGAATTTATTTAAAAATCTTGTTGGTGGTACAGAATTTTAATATAGCTTTGAAGAAAGCTGTTTGAGCCATAAGCTTTTCGTGACGCTCTCATCAGTGGCGGTATCGCGTCAAAAGGGAAGGTCCAGAGTGAATAAGTGTGTTATATGTGAATAATTTGGACGTTACGTAATCAAGACAAGCCAATGATAGCACTGCCAAAAAAAGATTTCGCAATTGCGAAAGTTAGAGAAGGCGCAGCAGGAGGCCAAATGCCAATGCCACGGTAACATTTGGCCTCCTGCTGCGCCTTCTCTAACTTTCGCAATTGCGAAATCTTTTTTTGGCGCGCTTTGCAATACTAGCGCTATCATTGGCTTGTCTTGATTGCCTAACGTCCAAATTATTCACATAAACAACCTATTCACTTTGGATCTTCCTTTTTGACGCGATACCGCCACTGATGAGAGCGTCACGAAAAGCTTATGGCTTAAACAGCTTTTTTCAAAGCTTTATTGGAGTTTACTTAGCAATGCCGTTTATTATTTAACAACAAATTTGCACTCATTATGTGGGGTAAACTCCTTTCCCTTTAAGAAAAGCTCTCAATGTTCCACACGCTGAGTTAGGAGAAAAAATTTAGCCATTGCCTTAATTCTTGTTCACTTTCCTGAAAACCTTCCTATGTATCGACGAGCACTTATGTCTTATTCAGGCTCATAATTCCATTCATTTCAAGAATAATTGTTTTGTTACACAGTTTTTGATTTTTTCCCCAAGATATCAAGGTCTAAAAAGTCTAACGAGAAAAGCATTCCGTTGTGTTGTAATGTTTTATTAGTTACAAACATTAACACATTAATTACGTAGCTACTGACTGCAAACAAAGAAATACAAAAACGAAAGTAATATCTACGTTAGCAATGCAGTTGGTAAATTAGACAACACTGTAAGCAACTCGAACTGATTTCTGCGGCCTAGATAACTTATCACTTGATTAAACTACGCAAACACTGCGACAAAGAGAAACGCTTGAGCAAAAGCTTACTGCACGACAAATAATTACAAGCATGTCACACTTTCATCAAATTTACAACATATTCTCCGTTTAGGTTTGTTGACCCTGGCTTCTTGGCGCACCAAGCTGTAACTCGCGTTGCCGGTAGCGCCTTAATGCGTCTCGCCGATTCTCTCATTCTTCCGTTTTCTATCGGTCACATGAACGATTTCGTCCAATCACAAGTAACAGCAACAGAGATGAATTTTGAAGACGAGTTACAAGAACAAGGACTTACATTAGGTGGTGACTGTCATTAATTGATTTCGAACAAAATTGAAAGGATGCTTTAGTAGACTTTTATTTTTATCACGGTTTGTTGTTTTCATAGCTACTCTTTTATTTTAATATTGGCACTGGTTGCAACATTGGGGTAGCAAATATGTAGTCACTCGATAAATTTTTTTACTCTATCGTTGAGCTTTTGTGAGAGACTGTTACGTTGTCTTATCATGCTTGTGAAGCACCTGCTCTTCACGGAAACAGGATTCATTCCTTTCATATGAGTGAACTACGCAGCCACCGTGGTGTAGTGGTATTGTTACGAGCTTCGGAACAAAAGGTCGGGAGTTCAAAATTTTGTGGAAACACCAATGGCATTCGTCACGAAGGGCAACGGCAAATTTAAAGTGCTACGTAGCCCCAGTAAAAAGTCTGATTCAAAAGCGAGTGTGTAGTGGTAGACATAAACCGAATCAGCACGTCTGAGCCTGTCAATCACAGAAAAAAAACGTAAAAATTGGCTTTTATCTTTATACGAAGGAGCTTATAACGAGGGCTTGGGCTGCATTTAGGAATCGGCTTCTTTGTACGTATGTGTGTGCACGAGTCTTTATGGAAAGGGAGCCTGACCGAAAAAAATTTTTCAAAAAAATTAATCCTGTGCTAAAAGTTATTCTTTTAAATAAGGTCTTGATAGCGATCATCATTCTCTGTGAGTGTAGAAGAATAACTACTTTATTTTTTCTAAAAAGATCACCTCAAGTCTGCAGCTACACTCTTGAAAGAAGAAGTCGTTGTTTTTCAAACTTTTATTGAGAAAATGGATCGAAAAAAGTAAATAATTGCCAGTGCTGGTGCAAAACTAATTATTGCAATCATGATTAGGATAATCAAGACATTTTAAGTAATCACAAAACTTATACAATATTTTAATTACGTCTAATAAAAGAAGGGTTGCCAAATGAAATAAGCTTTTGGATGAAGAAATCTGGAAAGCCTAGAGAGGCAAAAGGAGTCCACGCATTCCTCAGAGGTAGTAAACAAGTAGTATGCGAGCGAGAATTTATTTTTTTAGTGGTCACTTATGAAAAAAGTAGTCAAAATTTTAAGAGAAAGCTGCTTCGCTGAAAAATTTTATTTCTAACCTCCCTCTTGGTTTGAGCTAATAGAAAAGACACCTTACTTCGCCTACTGATTTTTTTAACCTAACTGGACTGTAAAAGTGATATTGTCACAGTTATGAGATTGTGTTTTGCTTTCGCTGGTCTGTCTGTATCGTATCTTCAGATGGTTAATTGCGACAATCCCACGTATTTCTGTGCGGTGTCGTTAAAAATGCTCAAATCGTCACGAGAGCAAGGTGTTTTGAGCAATGGGCATTGCAGTAGGTGTTCCATCGTTTGTGTCTCTGTGCCACAATTACAAGAGGGGTCGCCAGTATGGTATCCCCATTTGATTAAATTTGCCCTGGTACGGCCTACGCCACATCTAAGCCGATTGAGTGTTTTCCATGTTGGCCAGGGTGCATTGCTTCCTGGAGGGAGACTCTCAGATGGTTGAATTCCCATATCGACAGATGGTGGGTTGGATTTTAACTTATCGATCCATCGTTCCATGTTTGTCTCTGCTTTGGGCTGGGCAAGGGGCTGGACATGGCTCAGATAAGATCTTCTTGATTTTAACTTCGTCGGGGCTGGCTCAGATCCAAATAGTGGGTGCCTTGGGTCAATAGATTGGCGTAGTCTTTCCGCTCTGCTGGCTGTCTCTCTTCTAATTTCGGGTGGTGCGATACCAGCAAGTAGGTGTAGGTTGATGGTGTTGGTAGGTTTGAGACAGCCTGTAATGGTCCGACAAGCATTGTTTAGGGCTGGATCTAATTTGCTGGCATGTATGGATCTTGACCATACAGGACATGCATATTCAGTAGCTGTATAGCACAAGACCAAGGTTTATGTTTTGAGGGTATGAGGCGTGCATCCCCATTTTGAGTTGGTCAACTTCCTCAAAATGTTGTTCCTGGTATTGACCTTGGCCTTAGTGCTCAGAATATGGCTTCTATAGCTGAGTGTGCGATCGAGTTTGACTCCCAGATATAAGGGTTTGGGTGGTATTCCAGCGGTGTTCGGACCAAGTAACTCTGATTGGTCGGTTTGCTTCTCTATTTCTGAGATGGAATGCACACACCTGAGTCTTTGATGCATTTGGTTTCAGATGGTTTTTCACATAGTACTCAGTCAGCAGAGTAAGAGAGTCTGTTAGATTTCGTTCAACAGCTTCAAAGGAACTTTCTTGGAATGTAATGCACAGATCGTCTGCATAAATAGAACGAGATGTTCTTTCGTCCGTGGGTTAATCATTGGTGTAAATGTTGTACAACAATGAGGCTAAGACACTGCCTTGTGGGAGGCCATTTCGCTGTTGCCTCCATCGACTTTTCTTCTGATTCAGGGCCACATAAAACATCCTGTTTTTTAGAAGAGTACCAAGGAGTGTTGTCATCGCTTTATCATTGGTCATCTGATAGATTTTAGTTATCAAGATACGATGATTCACTGTATCGTATGCAGCAGATAGGTCGACGAAAACAGCACCGTCACTAATCTCTTCTCGAAACCATCTTCAATATGCTGCGTGAGGTTAAGCAATTGGCCAGTTGTCGATTTACCTTCACGAAAACCAGCCTGTTGTGGAATGATCTTTGGTTCCACAACTGGGGTAAGCCTTCCAAGCAATAGCCTTTCGAACAGTTTATATGGGTGGCATAGTAGGGAGATCGGTCTGAAGCTCTTAGGCAATGATAGGTCTTTGCCTAGTTTTGGGAGAGCAATAACGCGTGATTTCCGCCAGATCTTGGAAATGTGATTGGTTTTCACGCATCGATTAAACAGTTCAAGCAACCATTTTTTAGCTTGCTGGCCGAAATGTTATAGCTCTTCCATAAAGATGCCATCCAGGCCAATCGCTTTGCCATTCTTGAGAGCAGCAATGCCATTAGAGAACTCTTGAGCTGTAAATGGTCATGTTAGATTTGGTTCAATGTTTTGTTTTCCGTTTTTTCTAAATTTCACTCCGAGAGCTTTTTTTCTTTTTGTTTGCCCATTAACTAGGAGCTGATGTGCAACTTGATTAGCGGTGACTGGGTAGTGTTGATGTTTTGGAATAGCAGGATCGTTGTGTAGTTTTCGGATCAGATTCCATGCCTTCTTACTGTTTCTAGACATGTCCGTTGATTCAATTCTACCTAGCCATTTCCGTTGGCGCTCTTGAGTCATAGACGCCATGAGTTGTTCTCCTGCAGTAATGGTATCTTCTGCAAAAGGATCTTCCTTGTATAGCATTTTGTACTTATCCAGCATGTTCAGACTTCCTTCGTTGAGACATGGCACATATCTAGTCCGGCAGCCACGGGGAATATGCTTCCGTGCAATATTTTGAACCAGGTTGATGAAAAGTTCGTAATTTTTTGGATTTGATGAGATATTGTAGATTTGGTTTTCCAGGTCGGTTGTAAAACTTATCCAGTCTGCTTTTTGGAAATTGAAACGTCGTTGGTAAAGCACAATTGTAGGTGTGACTGCTGCATGGACACTGACACTAATAGGACGATGCTGCGTTCTGGGAATAGGGTCCAGAACTCCTTTTTTGCATAAACTGCCAATTATTTGGTTTACAAACGCAATATCTGGATTATATCCAGCTTTCCACCTTGCACTATTAAAGGAAGGTGGATGCTTAGCGTCATGCACCAGAGAGAGTTGATTACTATCTGACCATTGTTCAACGGCGTTGCCATCTTCGTTTGTTGAAATGTATCCCCATTGGGTGTTATGGTTGTTAAAATCTCCAATGACAATTCTGTTCTTGTGTGGTTTAAACAGAGGTGGGAGCTTGAAAGGTGTTGCTGGTGGTTTGTACACTGATGTGATAACAATGCTTCCAAGATCTACAGAGAGGGTTTCAATGTTATTTTGGTCATCTGTATATATTTACTCCACGGTTGTTCCTTCTTTTACAAAAATAGCACTTCCATACTTATCGTGTGGAAGTTCAGCAATACAAGTCATTCCGTTCACCTTTCGCTGGTGATCAATTCAATTACAATAATTAGTTTTTTGCAAGCAAATCATTTCTACTTTTAATTTGACAAATCATGAAGATTATGAAGCAAGGGAAATTACGATTTTGCTTTGTTCAATGTAATTGCATGATTTCATTTGTTCTTGTGTAGAAAGTTATTGACAATGTAATTGCAGTAGGCCTAACCAGTAAACTTACTTTCAAGTTTAAGTAATTTAGTATACAAAAATCAATTTTTTAACCAAACAAGCTTAATTTCAGAATAGGTCTCAGTGAAATTCAAACTAACCTTAATCACCAATTTTTTTCAGCCTTACGCAAGTAATATCGATAAACGACCGGTTGATGATGTTTGATCGAATGTTTATTGAACCGTCAGGTTTGCCAGAACAGCCTTTCTATAGGTAAGCACAATGTATTAACAATAGATCTTCTCGTCTTACTTCAACGTCCACACTCTAGAGACTCATTTAGATTACTTGGAAAGGAAAGACTGCTAATAATATTTTCAGGTGAAAGGGAGCAAACTCAGGCTCTTCACCACAAAAGAGCCATCACCACAAAAGCATTTTCCCCTGAATAAATGTTGCAACCAGTGATGGGATTCACAATTTTAAGAACAGGTTCTCTTTTGTATTAAACTCAGTAACAACAGGTTCCCTCATTTTAGAAAGCTCATTTGCTGCGGTCGTCTAAGGTCTATAATAAAAAACAAGAACAGGTTCGCTGATTATCACGACAATCCAAGAACGGGTTCGCACGAACCCGTGCGAACCCCTGAATTCCATCACTGGTTGCAACCATTATGTGAATCTCTTTCCAAAATCAAAAATTTGTCACAAAATATCTAACTTCATAAAAAGAGTGCGGCGAAGGAACTCTGGTATTTCCACTCTTTTTCCTATTAAATTGCCATAAATTGCGACCAACCATGAATCGTAGTTGCAACAGTTCGCTACTATATTGTAAATATGTCATCACAACCAAAGGCAAGTTTCGTTTTCCTACATTTTTTGAAGTGACAAAATTATTTACTGACCACTTCGTTAGTGAGTAGTGTATTTAGAAATTTGATTGGGGGGTTTGGGGACAAGC